>JAZKJV010008314.1:0-307809 GCA_037367405.1 Ottelia alismoides | reverse complement strand
TTTTTCATCTCACTTTCTCGATCTCCACGTGTTTTATTCCTATCGTCCACGATCTCACAACTTCGGCCGCGTACGGTGGGCGGAGAACAGATTCGATTCTTCCATTTTTCGTTGAATCCTCGCTCGTTTTCTTTTTTGTAAATAAATAAAATAATAATAATAAAGCTATTTGTTTTCTTTATCCTCTAACATTTGTTTTGCAGGGTCATATAGAAAAATAAAAAAATAAAAAAGGAAAAAAATCTATAGTTTTTTCTAATTCCTATTTTCGGATTTACAAAAAAAATAAAAAAAGTTTTTCTTTTTATTCACTTTTACAATAAACAACTAAAAAAATTTTATAAAAAAACAAAAAATAGGGACAGGCGCTTTCCAGCACCGACGCCGCCTCCCCACTCATCCAAGCGGCATCACAGCTCCGCCGACCTGCCGAACGGCACCGCCCAGGCGTTCTCTCTACGCGTCGTCCTTCCCGCGCCCCCTTCACCACGGATAGTCGTGGGCGGCCGCGCGCATGACCCTCGAACCTCTTCATCGCGCGACATACGTGCCACCCCTCCCATCCGGACCGTGCCATCCCGAGAGCCGTCCGCGATGACCCGCCTATAGCCACCGCGCCCCCTTCCAGCAGAGCCCGCCCGCCATCGACGCTAAGTGCACCACCACCTCGCCATCTCCTCCGCGTAGGCACGCGCGGCAGCATGGCCGCACCTCCCAGGTGACCCGCGCATCTCTGCTGCCCCTCATCCCACCCGCCGCCCTTGCCCGCCAAAGAAGAAGGGGCAGCGTCGGTGGCCCTTGGTCTTTCCCCCTTTTACAAGAAGCCAAGAACGAAGAGAATGACCCTTCTAGGGTTTTGATTCAATAAAAATGGGGGAAATTACAGTTATGCCTTAAAGTTTTACAAAAATTGCGAATAAACTCCTGCCAGCCTCAAGCACATGCCAAGCACGTGATATAGTGGTAAAATTGTGCATTCTCTCTTGTGATATATTTTTGTTATTTGTTTGATGTAAAGACAGAACTTATTTACATTTTTGTCCCTGAACTGCAGAATAAAAACTTGCTTGCTCTCTTTGAATGAAATAAAGGTTATTTGTGATCTAAAAATCTTGCAAAATTTATGCTATGCTCCAGATGTGATTATCTTCTTAGCATAAATTTTTCATTCATTTTAATTTCATTTATTGTTTTTAAAAAAATCAAAAAGTGTTATTTTGTCATCATGAAATACAAAAATTCGTAAAAATTCAAATATTGTTCCAAAAATTCAAAAAAAAATAGAGTAGTTGTATTCCATTGACTTTTAATTTATGACCAATTTTCACGCATTAATTATTTAAAAAAACCAAAAAAATTGAAAAACGTCAAAAATCTTATAAGAATCACAGAAAATACTACAAAAATCCAAAAGTTGTGATTTTAGTTTCTATCTGTAGATATAGTTTATCTTAAAAATAATTGTCAGGAGTTTTGGGCACTTAAAATATTTTTAAGTTGCAAATTACTCCATGTTTTGCACATTTTCTTATTTTCTAACTATTAGATTTTTAAAAAAATACAAAAACGTCAGAAAATTCTACAAAAATTCTCAAAAATATTTCAAAACATTTAAAACCCAAAAATATTTTCTTTGTATTTTTCTGAGCATTTTTTTTATAAATTGAAAAATTACAAAAAGCGTTGGTGTGCGTATTTCTCATGCTTGTTATTATTGTTCGTTATATTTGAAAATAAAAAATTGCAAAAATCAAAATCACTAAAAAATTGAAAATCAGAAAATATAAAAAATAGAAATAAAAATATAAAAAATAAAAGATAAAAAAATCACATAAACCTAGGATAGTTGTCCTTTGAGATTCTTATTTTACCTTAATTAATTCTTGACTAATTAAATAACCCTCGAGATTTGTAGCCTCCCTGAGTTCAAACATGTCCGTTATACGGGTTAATAAGTAGCAAAAATAAAAAAAATGTTTTTTGTTTGTCACAGGATTTTTGGCGATACCAGCAACGACAACCTGTTTACCATTATTTTTCTGACCCCTCAAAAATTGTTGTCAACAAAATGGCGCCATTGCCGGGGAAATAAAATAAAAAAATATCAAAAAACCCCAAATTTTTTGTGCTTAACAAAATGGTGTTGTTGCCGCGGAGGCACGACGAGGGTAGTTAGGTTTCTCTTTTGACCTGCTATTCTTGGTTATAAATATATGTTTACATTTTTACCATTCACTTCATTGTTTATATCCACTGCATTCATTTTATTTTTTCTCATATTTGATAATTGTTGTTCTTACACGTTCTCTTTTCTTTTTCTTACGAGGGCCCGTGGAGTGAAGGAGGTGATCCTAGTACAGCCGAAGCACCCAAGCAACGTGGAGGTGGCTTGATTCTTCACCAAGCCGCAGGATAGCATGAGAAAAGGAGAAGAAGAATTGAAGGAGACGAAAAAAATATTTAAAGAGAAAGAGAGAGAGTTTTTCTTTTCCATTTCAACTCTGTAAAAGGACATTCATTTATTGCGGGATCTGTTTCGCCAAGTGTCGGTGCACTTGGGGGAACACACTGGTTTTGTTTTCATCGCCTTTATTTTACTTTATTTCCCATAGATTTTATGAGCTACCTCTTGATTGCTTTAATTAATTTACTTGAGCCATGTAATTAATTAGGTCCAAAAACCATAAACAAGAAATTTCTGTTCCTATAGAGTAGAGCGTAATTTGGACTTAGTAAAATTAACTTGTTCTTGCCCGTTAATAGAAGCTTATAATCTAGGACGTTTCACTTGCATTTGCATATAGGATATCTATTTAAATTTTACGCGGATCACTTGCATGTAGAGTGCTAGTGACAAGGTACGCATCTCTAACCTTTGCATGCATCATTATTTTTAATCGCGCATTGGCATTTTCGATCTCCTTCCTTGTTTTCACTCCAATAAGTTAATAAGGAAATTGGACACTCGGTAGGAGATTCGTTGAAAATATTTTAACCAAGTGATAACTGCTAAAATCAGGACTGTTAAAGAAAACTCGACCCAAAAAAATACAAGGAAAATCATTGTTTTGGGGAGACTAACCCCCTCATTGTTTGGTTTGCTTGAGCGAGAGAGCGACCCGCACACTGGGATAGAGCCACGCCCGAACTCTTTTTAGACTACTATCTCGGGTTAGTCATTCTCCAGTGAGGATCACTCCGGTATCCGGTAAAGCGGCATGTGACGTCCTTAACAGATTCAATTGATCGGGTAGCCAGTAAACGGTTCGCAATTCATACTAGCTGGGAAAGATATAACTTTGGGATTGGGCCAGTCTCTTAAGAGCATTGGGTTCCTAACAACTTGCTTTAACCACTCTGATATATTGTATTGTGATCAAACTCTAAAATTGACAAGATAATTGATCGAATCTTCACGGTCTTCACTTTGAGTTGAGTTGGTGAACTTGGGGTTTGTATTGTGTTTGATTGCTTGTGTGCTTGCTCGATCCTTCTATGCATTTGCGCCTTTTTCTCTATATCTTTTGGCTTGACCCTCGTGCTCTCCCGATCATGTCTTTTGTTTCAAAGATGGCCGATTGGAGTTATTTTAATCTGATCTTCGTAGATACCTCGTACTCTCCAGACGATCCACCTTCCTTTTTCCAGGAGGACTTTCCTCCTGATTTTTGTGCATATCTGCCTAACGCAGTATTTCAGGAATCGGAGGAATTTGATTACCCACCCTCATTCAACCCACCCGATCCTGTGATTTTGGAGTCACCTTTCATTATTTTCACATTTAAGACACTAAACTAGATGCTGGAGCATATGAATTCTAGGATTAGCAATCTATTTAACATAAATACAAGCCAAAATGTTGCTCCACTATTTGAGGATATTGATTCACTTGAGGATAATAATGAGGGCTTACAATCGCCCAAAATACAAAAAAAATGAGAAAATTTTCAAAATCCAAAAAGATTCTGGGAGACACATTATTGATTCATTTTGTGAGGAGAGGACCCACATGCCCGATCATTTACCCACATATCTATTCACATCATGTCCCAACCTTAACCCTGAGGATTCCATTATACAGACTGCTCTTGGCAATCCTCGTGTAAATGTTGATTCCGCCCTCCTCCCTTGTATGGATGAGGTACAAAAATTCAAAAAAATGTTGACTGAACCTGAAGTGGTAGCCACCCTTCATGAGATCATTAAAGCCCCACTTCAACAGGCCATGACAGATTTATCTACTCCTCAACACAAGAAGAGAAAGCGAAGGAGACGATCTGAGCGTCACATCTTGACCATGGCCACTGCCTACGCCATCTCTCACCGTCCATATTTTCAGAAAAGGAACACGGCCACACCTCTTGTGAGTTGCTCCATATCTGACTATTCTTGTGATAACGCTCTCCTTGACGGTGGTTCATCAATCAATATAATACCCTTCTCTATGGTACAGTCTCTTCATCTTGGGCCTCTCAAGAAAACCAGGATGATAGTTCAATTTGTTGATGGATCTATCAAGAGGCTGAATGGTATTCTAGAAAATGTTGTCATTCTAATTCCGGGCATGAATTTTACTTCGGATTTTGTTGTAATGCCCATGGAGAACTCTGCCCCTGTGGAACACCCTCCAATCATCCTTGGACGACCTTTCCTCGCCTATGCGGGAGACATTATTGATTATGGTTCAGGAGAGATTCTCTTACATTCTGATGTAGGGAGCGATGTTTTGATCGCTACACCCACTACTTCCCATAAACCTGCATCTCATGAGAACCCGCCTGTGTTAGCCAACCCCAAGGAATTTGACATCGATGATAATATCAGAGATTCTTGTTATATGTTGGATGATAAGGAACCCCAAGAATTCCTCTTGAAGGAGGAAGACTCGGAAAGCATAGACCTTGGAGTTCCCCCTTCTGGTATGTAAAGATGTATTGATGACATCCACGGAATTTACACGACAGACACCTTAGAGCGGAAGGCGGAATCTGAGACTAGACAGGACGAACATGATTCGACTACTTTCACTAATGAGTCCGTTCCTATTCACCCTGATTCAGATGAGACCAATCAGGCCAAATTTGATTTGATTGCTTTTATAAAAGAATTTGGGCCTTTTGATAAAGATGATGATCCGGTAGAGGCTCGCCAGGCTGAAAATGATCCTACTTTTTCTGATAATGATTTTGAGCCATTTTACTTTTATGTTTGCGAGACTTCCCATGCCGGACATGACCATACTACTTCCAATAACCAGTTTAGGCCTGCACAATCTGAAACTGCTGAAGATACATTCTTGGTCGATCCTACTCAGTTTATGTCTAATGATGATCCCAATACCGACCTATACCTTGTCAAATCCATACCTCAGCGGTTCCGCAAGAAGGTTTGTTTACGACTTTCTTGACCTTTGTACATCCACTCCTCTTGTATATCCTTTCGTTTCACTCTTTCTTCTCCCGTTTTATCTTTCACCCCTTTTTCGTGTATGTGTATATATGTTATACTTAGGATGTGCTTTATCCTAAGTATAGGGGGGTGAGTGATTTGTGTTGTTCATATTCGTCATGTTCATCACTCTTGTTGTTTCCTATACTTAGGGATACTCTACCCTAAGTATAGGGGGTGATGTTGTTCATATCGTGTCTTTTTATTTTTTTGAGTCTATACATTCTCTTCATCGATTTTTTCCTTTTGTACACTCTACTATACTTAGGATTACTTGATCCTAAGTATAGGGGGTATCACCATCTTCTCTTCTTTTTATCCTTTCTTTGAGTCGTTGTTGCATAGGAGTCTTTTTACTTTTCTATACTTAGCACGAGTTATGTCTTCCTTTTTCGCTCTCTGATCACTATGAGGACATAGTTCGAGCTAAGTATAGGGGGGTGTCGTATATATTGTATATATACTTTAGACATAACTCGTACTTTTAAATACGTTTATTTGGGGGGTAATGTGTATACTTTTGTAAAATCCACGTGTGTAAAAAAACAAACAAACAAAAAACACAAAAAATTCAAAAATCACAAAAAAACAATAAAAACATACAAAAACAAAATAATAAAAAAAGGCAAAAAAAACAATAAAACAAAACAAAAAAACAAACAAACAAAACAAATAAACAAAACAAATAAAAAATCTTGTATATGCTTGTATATATTTTACTAACCCTTTTTCCTTTAAAAAAACTACAAAATCAAAAATCTATAAAAATTTGCATAAGTAAAAAAACCTTTCTTTCACATCTGCATTTTTCCTCCAAAACTCCATAAAAAGTTCAAAAGTAGAAAATTGTTTAAAAAATGTTCTTTTCACATGTGCATCATATCTTTTCAAAAAAAAACAACACTCTTTGCATTGTTCATATTTTGCATTTGTATGTGCAATTTTCAGGATAGTATTGACATTTAAACTATGTCTGGAATAAAATTGAAGAATGGAGCTTAGTTGGACCTTAATCCACCTAATTTTCAGAGGAACTTCACCGAGAAATAGGATTTTAGAAGCTTCAGGTCTTTGACTTAATTCTTTGAGCTCCACATGACAATGTACAGCGTTTGACTCTTAGTGTCTATCCTGGTCTCTTCATTCTGGGTATAACTCTGGAATAGTGAATCAATTTGTACTCTCACACTATGCACTTAGCTCAACTCAGACGGGATGTTGGAAGACTGTATGAGTTTCTTTTCTGGTAGCGTAGAAATCTAAAGATCGGAGTACGGGTTAAAATAAAGCTTCGGAAAAGGGATGGACGGCTGGGCACAATTTTTCCTAAGATCCCAAAAATGTATGGAAATAAAAAGATTCTATATCCGTAGGGGCACAACAAAATCCAAGTAGAACCACCAAAAATCCAAATACAAAGAAGCCACTACCAAATAAATATCTGACCAAAAAGGTCCAAGCTTCAAGAAAACCTGCAGATTTTGGTGGAGACTCGGCTACACTGACCATCTTCACAAGGAGAGGTGACTACACTGGTCACCCTTCAGTTCTTTTCTCCTTCTTCTAACTTCTCCCCAAATTCGATTATGAACACAACATGACAGACCTTAGAAGGAAATACCTGACTCCCCGAAGATGAGTTACTAGAGAGGAGATTTGCATGGTAGTCCGGCATTCTGGATGGGAAGAGCTAAAACCTTTCACACACATGAGTCAAGTTCAATCTTCATAGGTTGTTCTTTGGGAAGAGGATTGATCTAAATGACTTCTGAGCCGAAACTGTGATAATGATGTGTAGAACTTGAAGGCTGTCGATTTTAAAATTCTAAGTCTCACAGAAGTTCCGACACACTAATAATCCAAAGGTCCGACAGAGCTCCAAACAAAAATTTTATGAAGATAAGTTTAATACTCAATATAGTACTACTTTCTTTATTTTCCCTTTCTTTTCTTTTTCTTTTTCTTTTTCTTCACTTATTCTTTCAAATAAGTGTTTGCTAAGGGACTAGCAAAGGTAAAGCATAGGGGGATGATGAATCCACGATTCGTCATTTTTATTCATTTATTTTAGCTTAAAATCCCTTATAAAACACCTACATATAACACTAACTACATATTTTTACTAACTAGCATCTATGTGTAAATATAGTACACTTCTTACTAATTTTAACCTAAAATAAATAAAGAAAGAAAGAAAGGAAAAATAAAGAAAAAATAAAAAATAAAGAAAATAAAATAAAAAGGAGGATTGTATACAGGTTGACCTGAACCTCAAGAGAAGGTCAAGACTTGACCTGATCGACCATGAATAAAGTAGGGGGAGATAGGGTCCCTAAGCAGAAAATCCAAAAAAATTTGTGTGTGTTGTTGTAAATACATCTCACTTATTTTGTGTATATCTGTATAAAACTAACAGTAATTTATTTGTGCCTTAGTTGACCTCAAATCAAATAACATTCAAAACCAAAGTTGTAAATAAAAATGTGTTCTAATTAATAAAAATAATTGCACAATTAAATCATGTACAGAATAAAAGTAGCCACACTTAGACAAAAACACTAAGCACTAATTGAAAGATCAATTCCAGCTCCATATGGGCTCAAATTGAATCAATCTCACTTCCATTGGATTCTAAATTAAATTATCTTTAAAATGGATGTGATTTCATAATTTTTTGAGTTATGACTAAAAAGTTGGCTTTCCGGGATGGTTTGTGCAATTTTCCCATGTATTTTGTGTATATTTTATTTGTATATATTTGTACATTATTTTTTATTGATTATTTAAAATAAAAACAAAAATAAAAAAATATAAAATTCTTAAAACAAAAAAGGCTAATTTCCTCATTTACCCATATATATAATGTCATATATGTATATAGTATATGTATATAGTTGTTTTTTTATTAACCACCATAAAAAAATAAAAAAATAACATTTTTTTAATTTCAATAAATAAGGTGATGACAATTCAAAAAAATAGATAGTTTTGTAAATATGTTTATCTCTTTTATTTTATCTCATTTCATCTCTCTTATCTCTTCCACAAAAAAAATTCAAAACTTCATTTCAATTTTCATCTCTTTTATCTCTTCCACCAAAAAATTCAAAAATTCAAATTTCATTCTATCTTTTCTATTTATACGGCTCCTCCCTCATTTCAACTTGATCAACCTTGGAGCCTGATCTTCAAGAGAAAATTTCGGCGAGAAAGTTGCCTAGTCTCCAAGCCGTCCGGTGACAGCGAGTCGGCGTTGTCGAGGCGATCACGGTCCTTTTCCGCTCCTAGGGTGAGATCCACATTTTTCTTATTTTTATCTAGGTTAATCGTAGTTTATTTCTCACATTTTTATCTCGTTGTCATTTTTTGTTTATCTAGATCTTAAAATTCGCCACGATTTATTCCGCCACCGACTCGATTTTTCATCTCACTTTCTCGATCTCCACGCGTACTATTTCTATCGTCCATGATCTCTCAACTCTGGCCGCGTACGGTGACCGGAGATCGGATTTAATTCTTCCATTTTTCGTCGAATCCTCGCTTATTTTCCTATTTATAAATAAATAAATAATAAAAAAAGCTATTTGTTTTCTTTATCCTCTAACATTTGTTTTGCAGGGTCATATAAAAAATAATAAAATAAAAAAGAGAAAAAAAGAATTTCTATAGTTTTTTTATTTCTTTTTTCAGATTTACAAAAAAAATAAAAAAAATTCTTTTTTCATTGTTTACAATAAACAATTAAAAATTATAAAAAAAACAAAAATAGGGACGCCCGATTTTCCAGCGCCGCCACAGCCCCCTGCTCATCTACGGACACCCGCACGCCACCTTCGCCGGCTCCTCCACCTCCGACCTCTATCGCGCGGCCCGCACACGGTCCCACGCCCCCCTGCTCATACAGGTGATGGCGTAGCTCCGCCGACCAGCCGAACGCCACCGCCCTGGCGTTCTCTACACGCACCGTCCTTCCCACGCCCCCTTCACCACCGACAGCTACGGGCGGCTTCACACGTGACCCCAGGACCTCTCCATCGCGTGACACACATGCCGCCCCTCCCGTCCAGACCGTGCCAGCCCGAGAGCCTCCCGCGGTTACCGCCTGTAGCCGTCGCGCCTCCTTCCAGCAGAGCCCACCTGCCATCGACACTAAGCACACCGCCACCTCGCCATCTCCTCCGTGCAGGCACGTGCGGCAGCGTGGCCGCACCTCCCAGGCGACCCGCGTGTCTCCGCCGCCCCTCATCCCACCCATCGCCCTTGCCCGCCGAAGAAGAAGGGGCAGCGTCGGCAGCCCTTGATCTTTCCCCTTTTACAAGATGCCAAGAACGAAGAGAATGACCCTTCTAGGGTTTTAATTCAATACAAAAGGGGGAAATTACAGCTGCGTCCCAATACTTTACAAAAATTGCGAATGAACTCCTGCCAGCCTCAAGCACATGCCAAGCATGTGATATAGTGGTAAAAATGTGCATTCTCTCTTGTGATTTATTTTTATTATTTATTTGATGCAAAGACAGAACTTATTTACATTTTAGTCCATGAACTGTAGAACAAAAACTTGTTTGCTCTCTTTGAATGAAATAAAGGTTATTTGTGTTGGACTAGTGAGCCCACGGCAAGCCATTATGCAATAAATGTTATTGCGAATATCATTTCCTGATCTGAAATGAAGAATAAATAATTTTCATAATAGGTCACTTAGTACAATTAGGGTTATGTACCATGGCCATCTTGATGATCATACAACTGTTGATTCAATTATTGAATCAGAGAGCTTGGTGCTTGGATGAATATCTAAAGAGTTAGATTGAGGACACATCAAGCACCGTCAAATGTTGTTAAGAGATGATCTCCAGCCCGAGTAGGAGATGGCAATCCTTTCTCATTTAGGTTGATATCTAACCGACCTCTTAATGCAGGTCCTCTGCATAGGAATAGAAATTTGGAGGTTTTAGATAAGTTAGGTCAAAGAGTTGACTTAACGAGATCGAGATAACCAAAGTCCTATGTCGTATGTTGTCATGATATAGGCACGCATCCTCTGACCGGAGACAGATGTGTTGCTATATGTCTGAGTATGTACATTTAGCAGACCAATAGGTTGATGACCTAATCAAGGTCTATACATTGGCGCACTGGTGTGCATATAAGGGCATATGAGTAATACGATCTCTCAAAGGGATCATACAGGTTCATTACTGAATCGGAAGACATGAGATCACTCATGAGATAATGGGGAAAAACCAAATTCCATGTGCGGTCGTCTTGCTTTGGAAGCTTGACTGAATTTGTAGGTTTGATGTATACTTTTGGAAAGTATATAATCAACACATGGGTATGATATATGCTTTTGGAAAGTATATGATCGATACCAACTCCCAATAGTCAAATGAGAAACTTAATGATAAATCCCTGAAGTAGACAGTGTAAAATTGAAATTATACTTCAGGATTATTTTGAGCCTTCCAGTATGCAGGATGTACATGTATTGGGAATACCTTAGGGTAATGTGATCATAAACGGTTGTATAACCATGATGCTTCCATTCCTAGGGAGTGATGAAACGGGTCTGGATTTTAGTGACTCCTCTCAGTATAGAAGTAATCTGATATTGGTCCTAATGTTGGACATTGATCTGAATGTGATTCAGATGCAATGAGAAGATTAGATTTGTGTTCTTGATTTAATAAATCATCTATGGGAGGCCCGAGATCTGGATTTGAGGAGTGATCTTAATATCCAAGTCACTATACGTGGAACAATATAATCGCTCTATCCTTATCTCCAAGTATTCACGGAGAAAGTGCATTAAAAGTGTTCAGGAAAATTTCATTATTGATATAAGTATCCGAGCATTGAGAAATTGGATAATTAAATGTGATTTAATTATCATGATTAATATGAATTCGATTCATATTGTAAAGAGAGTTATCTTAGATAATTAAATGTGATTTGATTATCAAAAGATGTGAATAATGTTAATGTGATTCATATTATTTGGAAACATGAGAATAGAGATCCAAGATGATTAAATGTGATTTAGTTATCATGGATATGAATAATGTGGATAGTACTATCCATATTAATCATATATATTATAAATGTGATTTATAATATATAAGAGAGAGTTATTTGTATTTTACATTTGTTAATTAAATGTTGACGTGAATTGGATTCACATTGGACATTAAATTGAAAATGTAATTTACATTTTATTTTGGGTTGTGAATGTGATTCACAACTTTCCAATGGCAAGATTGCAATATTCACAAAATATTATGAATTATTTTTGTTGAGTAATTTACAACAAGTACTGTTGTTGTAAATCTTGGAGATTTCCATGGAATAATGTAATCTCATGAGATATCATGAGATTACATGAGATTGCCACCAAATCCCATATTATGGAAGGAGGCAATCTTCATTCCAATAATCTCCATGATTGCTTGATTCAATTTGGAATTGATTTATATTCATTTATCAATATAGATTTAATCTAAATTAAATTAATTATTATTAATTTTTACCAACACAAATCTTAGCCATTAAAAGAAACACAAATCAATGTGAGCCATTGGATTTGTGTTGTCCATGGATTGAGATCCATGTATCCCAAAATATTATAAATGGAGAGGCAACCCCTTTGCTCTTCTTTACACAATGAGAACATAAGTCTCTTTCTCTCTTTCTCTCTCTACATGCCTACTCTCTCTCCCTCTCATATGGTCGTCCACCATGGATGCCCTAGAGGGAGTCTCCATCACAGCAGCGTCGTCGTTACGTTGCCCGATCGTTTGCTCGTGGATCTTCATCTCCTTAGGTGCACCCCGCTCGTGAAGAAGATGTCAGATCTCGTGTGTCGAGATCTGGAGATCCGCCGCTTGGATCATCAACATGGATTGCGAGAAGCACGTGTTTCATCAACACACTCGCAAGTGTCTCCTCCGTCGGATCAAGTTTGAGACAGGAGGTCTCTTCGTTTAGAGACTCGATCGCAACCACGCTTCAAGAGGTAATCCTATTACTTGTTTGTGGTTTAGACGAAATGATCCGAGAAGTGTTCTTGGATCATGTGGTTTCATCGCATGAAAATTTTTTTAATTTCCGCTGCATAGAACAACTAGTGCAACTAATCGTTCCTCGTCGTATTTGATACGACGCTCACGCTTCCGTGATGCGCAGGATTTAACAATATCCTTCAATTTGTGATCTAAAAATCTTGCAAAAATTATGCTATGCTCCTGATGTGATTATCTTCTTAGCATAAATTTTTCATTGCATTTTAATTTCATTTATTACTTTTAAAAAAATAAAAAACAGTGTCATTTTATCTTCCTGAAATTCAAAAATTCGTAAAAATTCAAATATTGTTCCAAAAATTCCAAAAATAATAGAGTAGTTGTATTTCAATGACTTCTAATTTCCGACCAATTTTCACACATATTTATTTATAAAAACAAAAAATTGAAAAACATCAAAAATCTTATATAAATCACAGAAAATTCTACAAAAATCCAAAAATTGTGATTTTAGTTTCTGTCTGTAGATAATTGCTTCTAGTTTGTCTTAAAAATAATTGTCAGGAGTTTTGGGCATTTAAAATATTTTTAAGTTGCAAATTACTCCAGGTTGTGCACATTTTCTTATTTTCTTACTGTTTGATTTTTAGAAAAATAGAAAAACATCTGAAAATTCTACAAAAATTCTCAAAAATATTTCAAAACATAAAACCCAAAGAAATTTTCTTTGCATTTTTCTGAGCATTTTTTTATAAATTGAAAAATTACAAAAAGAGTTGGTGTACGTATTTCTCATGATTGTTATTATTGTTTGTTATTTTTTAAAATAAAAAATTGCAAAAATCAAAATCACTAAAAAATTGAAAATCTAGTAATATAAAAAAATTAGAAATAAAAAAATATAAAAAAATATAATATAAAAAAATCACATAAACCAAGGACAGTTGTCCTTTGAGATTCTTGTTTTCTCTTAATTAATTCTTGATTAATTGAATAACCCTCAAGATTTGTAGCCTCCCTGAGTTCAACCATGTCCGCTATACAGGTTAATAAGTAGTAAAAAAATATTTTTGTTTGTCATGGGATTTTTGGGGATAACAGCAATGACAAACTATTTACCATTAATTTTCTGAACCCTCAAAAACCATTGTCAACAAAATGGCGCCGTTGCCAGGGAATAAAATAAAAAAATATCAAAAAACCCCAAAATTTCCATAACAACAGTGCGACAAGAGGCTGGAAGCTCCTTGCGACAGAGCTAGATGGAGACGTCACCGGACCTGGGTGCTATGCTCCAAATGCTACCCTCACCCTCGCCCTCTCTCGATTGTCACTCTGAAAAGGAAAGGCTGGTGTAATTGAAGTTGTGGAGCAACCGAAGGTGCGTAAAAAGGAGGAAGGTGTAAGGGATATATAGGTGTCCCAGGTTCGAGAAGAAATGAGAGGAAACCTGCGAACCGAGGCATGGATTTAGAGGATGGAGACCGGGAGTAGATTAGGGATATGCGCCCTATAATCGGGGCTTTTAATCGAAGGGGAAGGTGATAGGATCGTGTTGGGAAAAATAGGAAAAGATCGGAGCAAACTTGATCCAAGAAAGAGAGGCAAAGGGGACCAGTTGACCTCGTTCAACAGAGCTGAGGTGGACCAATCGGAAGCGAGCGAGGATGTTGACAAAATAAACTAGAAGACAAAATAAAAAGATAAATAAAGATAATTGAATTAAAAATAATATATAAATTTAACTAAAAGTGTATATAATAAAAAATGTTTATTTTTTCAAAGTATTTTTCTAAGATTTTTAATTATTTTTATGAAAATAAAATAATCTATATATAGTATATAGTATTATATATGGAGGATAGGGAGTATGCACCTAGGTGCATGTAATTCTACATGCACCCGAGCCTATAACTCCCAATTTTTTTTACTTTTTCAAAAAATACCGTCATGTATATTCATCTATATATCCCTCATGTATGTCATTCCAATTTCGTCAGAAACAGAGACCCCTATGTCTTCCATCCAGAACAGGTCGATTACAGCAGTTCTAAGACCGTTAAAATAATGTGTTCTAGATGGAGGACGTAGGGATCTCTGTTTCTGGTGAAATTGGAATGACATATAGGAGAGATATATAGATGAATATACATGGCGGTATTTTTCGGAAAAGTAAAAAATGTAGGAGTTATAGGCCCGGGTGCATGTAGAATTACATGCACCTGGGTGCATACTCCCTATCCTCTTATATATAGGTATATTATACATGTGTATTATATACAAGTATTTTTAATTTATTATTTTTACACAAATACCCTTATTTTATATTTTATTTATTTACAACATATTTTTAGGAGTACAAAATGATTTTTATTTTCTTTTTACAAAATATTTAAGGGTGCATAATAATTAGTGAATTTAATATATACATGTATATTTTGTACAAGTAATTGAAGATTTTATTTTTATTTTAATTTTATTTCTAGGATTATATACTAGAGTGTAAAAAGAATAATTTAATTTTATTTGTCAAAAATAAATATATAAATAATATGCGCAAGTATAGGTCATATATACTATACATAGTGGACCCTATTTCTATGTACTTATTTTCTTTTGCGATCAAGTCCAGGCTTGACCTTCTCTTGGGATTTGGGTCACTCTGTATTTATTGTAAATACTTCATTCTTTTTCTTTTCCTTTATTCTTTTATTTATCCAAAAACATGCTAATTATGCAATATTAACAAAGGCATTCAAGTTGCTAAGTATTATATTTACAGATATTTACATGATGTTTTACAAAGAAAAAGAACTAAAATAAAAGAATAAAGAGTGAGAATCATAGATTCCTCACCCCCTAGAATTTACCTTTGCTAGTCCCTTAACAAACATTTATTTGAAAAAGAAGTGAAAATAAGAATGAAAAAGAAATGAAAAAGAATCAAGGTTGATTATTAAACTTATCTTCATTGAATTGGAATATGGAGCACAGTCAGACCTTTAGATTATTAGTTTGTCGGAACCTTATTAGGAAATAGGTTTAAGACTTAATAGCCTCCAAGTTCCACCACTATATGGTCAAGACTCCTCAATAAACCAGATCATAACAAGTCTACATATGCAAACTCTGATGACTATGCATCTTTCCTTGTACCGTGTAAGTGATATGTAGCTCCCCACCTCAGAAATGACAAAGCAACAGCCCTCCCTTGACAAGGTAACTCTAATTCCCCAGTCTAGCAGCTCTTTCCTCGAAGAGCGGCGTATTCCCTTCTAAGTTCAAGTTCAACCAGCTCAAGAAGAGGGGAAAGAAGAGAATGGACCGTGACCAGTGTGCCACGTATCACATGGAGTAAAGCCAATGTAGCTAAGTCTCCCGCTGCAATATTCATGAGATGAGAAGGTGGAATGCATAAGCTTTGCTTATTCACTATATACACTCTGGCATGCATTTTATTTTAAATCAGGCATGTCCCCTTTTTTGGAGTTTTTCATATTTTTGCACATTTTTTCGATGTGCATATATACAAAATATTTACATGGTGCAGCATGTGCATAAGGAGTTTTTCTTCTTGAGCCAGTAGACTAACCCTCTTTTGAAGCATTATTGCAATCCACAGACTCCTGTCTTTAGACCTCAATGCTACTAGACCAGGTTGAGGTGCACATCCCTCCATGAAGGAAGACGAGAGGTTCCGCTTCAAAGTACTACCCTCGTATGCTATCCCAAGCCAAGGAATTCTGCCTCCTTACCACCTCATCCGTGTTGCGCTACATGTAAGGTGTGTGTCCGAGTCAAGTCATTGTCTTTGAGAGTCATGCGTGCATTGTTAAGTACTTTACCACTTAGGCTCATCAAGATGACATGTGAACATAGCCTAGTGGACTCAAAGAATTTAGTCACTAATGGAACTCAAAAGCCTTAACACCAATTCCTATAAGGTTCCTCTAAAGTTAGGTGGATAAAGGTCTTAACCAAGCTCCATTTTCCAATTTAATTCCAAACTACTTTAAATGTCAACTATGATTCAGAAGAATATACAAGTAAATATGAACAAAATTTTTTTGCATAAATTTTCAGAATTTGTATTTTTTATGAAAAATGTTTAAATGTGAGGGAGAAGAAGTTTTGCAATATATTTACAAACAAATTTGTGCAAACTTTTATTTTTCAAACATTTGTACTGTATGCATAGTTTTGATACAAAATATTTACAAACTTTTTTCAATCAAAACATTTTTACAAATATTTGTACAAAAGTAGTTTTATAAAAGCTATTACATGTGCATGTACAAGAAATTTTTAAAATTTTTTTGATTTCTAGGTTTAGGGTTTTTAGCCATTTTAATTTATTAACATACTCAGACAAAGTACGAGTTATGGCTAAAGTATATATATAATATATACGACACCCCCATATACTTAGCTCGATGATGTCCTCAGAGTGATCAAAGAGCGATGAAAGGAAGACATAACTCGTGTTGAGTATTGGGAAGTGAAAAGAATGCTATATTACAACGACAAATGAAGGAATGTAATGAATAGAGGTCGGTGATCCCCCTATACTTAGGATCAAGTAATCCTAAGTATAGAAGTTTATACATAAAGGGAAAATCGAGGGTGAGAATGTAAGGGTTTACCTCCCCTATACTTAGGGTAAAATATCCCTAAGTATATGGCAAAATAAAGGTAAAAAGAATTAAACAGATAATCACAAGTCTAACACCTCCATATACTTAGGGTAAAACCCACCCTAAGTATAGCATAATCATGAGATGAAGATAGGATGTTAGACAAAAGAATGTGTAATATGGACGACTGGATCTATACAGTTGCGGAGAAGAAGTGATAATCATGCATGAGATGCAAATGATGTGAGTCGAAGACCACATCTCATGCAAAATGAATAGAAGCAACGTTAACGATCAGCAGATCATGATCTAGATATGGCTTCAGGCGTTGACCGTAAACTCGAAAGGTGGATTCAGATGACACTTCAGATATATCAAATACTTTTGTTGTCGTGCACCTTTCGGACCAAGTATGGTCCCTTCCATTTGCTTTGCAACTTCCCTAGAAATAATCTCAACCTAGCATCAAATAACCATACTCTCTGGTTCGGCTTAAACTGTTTATGGATGATATAAGAATCATGCCATATCTTCACTCTCTTCTTGTATTGTAGGCTACTCGAAAAGGTTGTATCTCTCAACTCCTCCAAGGATACAAACTCTACTTTCCTCTAATCTCCTTTATTCTTGGGATCCAATAATAACTTAGTGACTGCCCATAGTGACTTATGGATGATCTCCACAAGTAAATGGCATCGCTTTCCATAAACGAGACGAAAGGGAGATGTACCCAAATATGTATTGAAGGAGGTCTGATAGGCCTACAAGATCGAGTCCAAAAGTTGTGACGAATCCTTTCGGTCTGGGCAGACTACCATCTGCAATATAGTCTTGATATCCCTATTCGATACTTCAACAAGACCATTGGTCTGAGGGTGATATGGAGTAGCAACTCAATGGTCAATGCTGAACTCGTTAGCAAGGGCCTTTACCTTGTCATTCATAAAAGAGCCCCCCCGTCAGATATCAAAACTCTAGGTACCCTGAACCGTGAAATGATGATATTCCTCAAAAATCTGCAAATGGTCTTAGCATGTGCGATTTGGGCGAGGATGGCCTCAACCCAACGACTCACACAATCCACAACAAGTAGAATGTACTTGAATCCCTGACTTTTAGGGAATGGATCCATGAAATCGATGCCCCGTGCTCGAAAACCTCATAGAAGTGAATAGGTTGCATCGACATCATATCATGTTGTCCACAGGTGCCCATCCTCTGACAGTCAGTACACCTCTTCACGAATTCATCTGAATCCTTGAAGAGGGTAGGCCACCATAGGCTGGATTAGAGCACTTTCTGTGTTGTCCTCCTCCCAGAATGATGTCCTCCTACCTCATGCTTGTGGCAGTATGTGAGGACGCTTTGGTGCTCCTCCTGAGGAATGCACCGACGTCAGATGTTATCCCCTCCTTCATGATAAATGATGGGATACTCCCAATTGTACGACTTGTCCTTCACAAGGAAAGTCTCAAGTTACTATTTGGGACAACCTTGTGGAACTTTATTGGTGATAAGATAGCTCACAATGTCGGCGTACCATGGGAGCGAGGCGATAGCAAGAATTGCTTCATCTGGGAAGGTCTCTGTAATAGGTGCAATCTTGTCTGAATCCTCAAGGTTCTCTAATCGGGACAGGTGATCCACCACCACATTCTTAACTCCAGGATTATCCTTAATCTTAATGTCGAACTCCTGGAGTAGAAGGATCCATCTGGTCAGTCTAGCTTTGGCATCCTTCTTTACCATGAGGTATCGAATGGCGGTGTGATCTATGAATATTATCACTCAGGATCCAAGAATATAAGATCTGAACTTGTCCAAAGCAAAGACTACGGCTAGCATCTCCTTCTAAGTCACGTTATAATTCCGTTGAACGACATCCAAAGTCCGGCTAGCATAGTGAATGGCATACGACAATCCATCCCTTCTCGGTCCTAGCATAGCCCCTATGGCAAAATCAAAAGCATCCATCATGATCTCGAATATGAGAGACCAATGAGATGGATGAAGGACAGGAGCCTCGAAAAATAATCTTTTGAGAGTCTCAAATGACACAGACACTTATCATCTACAATGAACTCAGTTTCTTTTATCAGCAGGTCCGTAAGCGGTCGGGCGATACGACGTAAATACTGAATGAATTGTTGGTAGAAACTGACATGCCCCAAAAAAGACCGTAACTGCTGCAAGTTGGACGGTTGATTGGGTTCCTGATGATATCCACCTTGTTTGGATCAACCTCCATGCCCCTGTTGGAGATGATATGGCCAAGCACCGTCCCTTGAGTCGCCATGAAGTGACTATTCTCCCAAGATAATACAAGATGTACCTCGATGCAACGCTGAAGTACGCGGTCTAGGCAGTCAAGACAAGCATCAAACCCATCACCGTAGACTGAAAAGTCATCCATGAAGACCTCTAAGAATTCACCCACCATGTCCAAGAAGGTGGACAACATGCACCTTTGGAATGTAGCCGGAGAATTACATAAACCAAAGGGCATTCGTCTGAAAGCATATGTCCAAAACGGATAGTGAATGTCATTTTCTCCTGGTCTTTGGGCGGTATGGCCACCTGGTTATAGCCAGAGTACTTGTTAAGGAAACAGTAATGACTCTTCCTAGCTAGCCTCTCGACAATCTGATCAATAAATGGTAGTGGGAAATGATCCTTCTTGGTGGCCTGATTCAATCGTCTGTAGTCCACACATACCCTCCAAGAAGTGGGTACCCGGGTAGCTATCTCCTCTTCATACTCGCTCACAACTGTTGTGATGCCCGTCATCTTGGGAACCACATGTAATGGACTAACCTACTTGGAGTCGGAGATGGATTAGATAAAATCGGTGCTCCACCATTTTCATATCTCCTTCGTGACCACATCTCGAAGATTCGGGTTTAGCTGTTGCTGTAACTCACGTGATGGATTGACGTCCTCTTTGAGATAAATATGGTGGGAGCACATGGCCGGACTTATCCCTTGGAGATCAGCTACGCTCCATCTAATCGCCTTACGATTTCTTTCAAGAACCTCCATCAAACGAGATTCTTGATCTCCAATCAGATTCGCTGAGATTTGACTGGGAACATCTCAGGCTCACCCACAAGGAATCTGTACTTCATCGACTGTGGCAAAGGTTCCTGTTCTAGACCACTGGGAGCTGGCAAATCTGGCTTCTGGAATGTCTGAGTGAAGGCTACCAGATCTGCATGGGATAACTCCCATTGTATGTGCAAATCTGATGAAGATGGCCCTGCTGGTTTCTCTATACTCTGTGGTCGCTCACTCTCTTCCCAAGCTAATAATCATCAAAACCATCCCAATCAATGACTGAATCCGATGGATTTGAATCAGAAGAACAAAAAATGCATTCTGCTTCACTATCTTGACCACGATCATCAACCTCAAATGTGTCTAGTGCCAAGAGTGTGCTCTCCGAGCTCTCGACTGCCAAAATCGGTAACCCTATAGTGTCTGCTGGTGTGACAAAATCTCGTGATATGGGATCGGTCCAAACTGTCTCATCATCTGTAATCACAAAGTCACACTCCTGGTAGACGTCTCGCTCTGCATCTATTATATGCTCCGTGTCGCTTGTCTACTCGGAGCAGGTTGAATCTTTCACTCTGATCTCCTCGATCGTCTCTATTTGTACACTTTTGCCCTCAATGCGAAAGTATACCTTCCCTCTATCATGGTCGGACACCGCCTTGGCTATGGCCAAGAATGGATGTCCTAGTATGATGTGGGTATCTGTCACAGACTCAGGGATCTCCATGTTCAATACAACAAAGTCCACAAGGAATTTCAGACCTTGAATTAACGACTATGTCCTTCAATAACCCCTTTGGCCTCTAAACAGATCTATCAGCAAACTGAAAAACTGTCATGCTTTGTCGAAGAGTGTCGAACTCGAATCAGTCGAGTAAGGCTGTCGGAAGAAGGGCAATAGAAGAGTCGATGTCTAATAGGGTATGATTGAACTGTTGCTCATGGATATGGCATCTGACATATAGAGCTCCTGCATCAGGTCTCTTGGCTGGCAATCGGTTCTGAATGAAGAACCATGTGGCACGAGTATGCATATGTATCTATGCATTGTGTTTCCTTCTCTTCCTGTGGATGGTGGTCTTCTCTCTCAAATTCTTCTGGAAGAGATGGACGTGCTCTAGTGCCTCATTTAGAGTCAGCTAAATCTAGAATCTATCTATCATCTGCTGGCTGAACTCTAGTTGGTGTGTCTTTTTTTGGTCTTCGGGTTTATTCCCCTTCGCTAAGCGGAGTGCTTGTGGGAAGGGGATGTCTGGACCCTCTCCATAGCGATGAGGGTCAGGAAGAGGATCTTATTTATGTAGAAGAGTGGAATCCACACCAATATCATAATGCAACACATGTGGACTCGAAGAGGATATAGAAACCTTTCCTTTATTTGTATTTTTTTCTTTTCAATTTTTCCATTTTTTGTAATTTTCTGGATATGTCTTGAGGTACATGAGAAGGTAACATAACTGAAGGAAAACAGGTGGCCTCAGTACCACCCATGGCATCTGTCTTTGTGGCATCAACACCACACTTTGGCTCAACAACTGGAAAATTGGTAGCCTCAGTACCACTGACTACATCTGGAAACACGACGGCCTTAGTACCGTCGGCTGGATCATTATCCTTGGTGGCTTCAGTGCCACTGTCATCATCATCATGTGTGGCATCAGCACCGCTATCCTCCTCTTCTGGCACTCCAAAATCTCCATGGGGTTGTCGCTCAAACAAGGTGTCGCTGGCCGACATCCTACCGCTACTAAGTGTCACAAAATTGGCATCGAACACATAGGAAGATATATCACCCAAGGTATCACAAGGAGTTATAGTCTTTGTAAACTATATCTGCTCAGATTTCCTTTTGAGGTTGTTTGGATTCGGTTTAACCTGAGTAGGTATGGTGGCCTTGCCCTTGATGATCTCCCTCATCTCCTGCTGGAACTCATCCATCTCTCGCCAGAAGGATGCATACTGGTCAGAAAGTAGGCGGGTGAGGTCGTCAAGGGCTGGGTTCTCATACACAGGTCCATGAGAACAGGATGGGTTGCCTCACTGGAAATGAGGTTGAGTCTGGTGGTAATGAGGGGGAGGCTCAGAGTACTGTTGGTGAGGCTATTGTGGCTGCCTCCACTGTTGTCCCTAGTATGAGGGACGAGGACCCTACCGGTGTTGCTGCTGGTACTGAGAGTGATGGATCTGTTGTTGCTTCTGGCTGCTATGTCTGATCAGAGCTGGAGGTTGTTGCTGGGACGCGATGCCTCCGGTGGACCATCAGAATCCCGAGTGATCACGATGGACCCAGGCTATTGTTGGTACCGGTCGTACCAAATCCCGTTGACTTCCATCAACGACTCTTGCTTGAAAGGTGGAGGGGGAAGAACTGACAGGGGCTGATCCGGCTGATAGACCACCATCTGAGTGTCCTGAGATGGCAGTGGCTGGGAGTAGTGTTGCAACTGCTGGACCGGCTCTACCTGGATGTGCTGAACCTGGTAATATGTGACAGAAGGTTGGGTGGAGCTGTTGTTGCTGGGATCAGCCTGTAACATGAGACAGGGTTGTGGAGCTGCCTATGCCTCTTGGAGACACATGATCTGAGTCTTCAGGTCACTCCGTGTTGTGCCTTCTGGTCGATCTTTGTAAGGCCCTGACACTACTTCTTTTTAATGTTTTTGATGCGATTCAGCTTCCCGCTAATAATGCCCATGTCAGTGGCTGAGGGCTCGACATGTGCTGATGACGATGAAGTAGAAAGATCGACATCGACTCGTGCAATCCTCTGGTAGGACACGGCTTGTAGGAGGGTCTTCCCCTGAGTGTAGACCCCAGTCTGGGACATCACCGTTTAGTTTTCTGCCATCTCCTCGTAGATGGCCCAGACTTGGTACTCATCCTTGGCGAAGTAGGACCCTTCACATGAGGCGTTAACTAGCCCCTGTAGCTTCGATGTCAGCCCACAAAAGAAACTATGGACTAGGTTGGGCTTGGATATCTCATGATGTGTACACCGATCGATGAGATCTCGGAATCGATCCCAAGTCTCGTGAAACTACTCATTCGGGATCATAGAGAAATTGTTGATCATGGGTCACGTTGTATTGGTCTGGCCGATAGGATAGTACTTGTTCAAGTACTCGATCAGGAGTTGCTCCCAGGTGGTGACATACCTCCCCAAATGCTTCAGTCAATAGGCTACTCTGTCAACTAAGGAGAAGGGAAGGTGATCATCTTGATCGTATCCTCGTCCACGAATATGTCGTGGACAATACTGAATATCATCTCAAACTGCTAGAGATGGAGGTGCAGCTCCACGGTGGCTAGCCCATGGAACTTGGGCAAAAGCTGAATAGTCTGGGGGCAAAGCTCGAAATAGCCCAAGATCTCCGGAAGCTGAATCCAACGATGGGTGAGAGTTGCGCCAGGATTGCCTCAATGTGCGTGGTGGCCTCGGCACTGTCTGATCATCCGGACGCCCGTCTCCTCCTCCAGCTACTGGTATATCTCCACCAGCTGGTCTCTACGTCTCTACTCTACCGTCTCTCATCTCTGTAAGCTCTCATCGTACCTCTGTCATGAATGCTCCCTGATCTCTAATCTGGCATTGCATCATCTCCAGGGAGGCTAAGAGTGTGTTATTGATAGCAGTCTGATCAAGTACATGTGCGAATCCCTGCAGCTGCTCATCGGTGCGTACCTCACTGCTGGCCATCTCTTGGGTCTCTACAAAGGCAAAAGACCCCAACTCAGGTGCCATCAAATGAACATATAACTGTACTGGTCTCTACTCTGGCACCTCGGGACTAGAAGAAGGGTGGTCGAGGGGGAACAGGGTGGTAGCGAACTCAGGTTCAGAGAGCGGGTCCGGGCTCGCTAAAACTGCCCTAGATGAATGAAAAGGAGTGCTCGAAAGCGGTGCTGTCAAAGGCTGCCTAAGGGACCTCCTTCTCATCATCGTGATGTGGGGATTTATGACGATGAGATCTGGATGCAAACAAGATGAGAAAACAAACCCCTTTTTCACCTACTTACACTTGAGCTGATGACTGTGAAAGATTAATCATTAATCTGGTCAATTTTTATTTAGGTGATAAATCAAGATATCAGAGCGATTAAGAAAGCTGTTGGGATCCTGATGCTCCTAGGAGACTGGCCCAATCTCGCAGCTAGTTTTTCCAACCAGTATGGGTGCGGACCATTTACCAGCTACCCAATTTGCCAATTCTGCTAAGGAAGTCTCAGACCGATTACTGGCTACCCGATGAAATCCTCACTTGAGAACAACCAACCGCAAGACCAGCAATCTGAAAGGAGTTTAGATATGTCTCTAGCAAAGTGTGCGGGTCACTCTCTCGCTGCAGATAAATCAATCAATGAGGTGGTGACTCTCCCCAAAACAATATTTTTCATTGAAGTGTATTTTAGGGTCAAGTTTGCATTAGCATCCAGAATTTTATTTTATTTTCACTTTTTAGGTATTTTCTGAAATAAAAGCAATGTCTAACGAATTTTTCAATTTCCTTGGTTATTTTGAGTCCAATAAAATAGGGGGGAAGTCGAAAAAACTGATGCGCGATCAAACACAATGATGCATGCAGAGATAGAAATGCATACCTGACTCTAGCACTCTACATGCAGGGTGATCCGCGCATAAAAGTAAAGACAAAAAAAACTACCTAAATGATGAACGAAGAAATCGGCCTTAGACGAGCAACTTCTATTAATCGTGAAAACCAGATAGCCAACTAATCAAAGAGATAGAGAGGCCCAAGTCCGGTCTTAGATGTCGATTGGTGTCTGCCATAACAGATCTTGCCGGCGTTGTATACGACCTCTAGCGGCACGTGGACTCAATGGATTATATTAGCTTTTTATTATTGATTATTAGCTAGGTCCAATTATGTTCTATAGGAACAGATGAGCAATTAGGTGTAGGACATTAGCTAATTATGTCATAATCAATAAAAGTCCTAAGTCTAAGGGCTAAAACTTCATGAATCAAAAGAAAATAAAAGTCAATAAAAATAAAACTGCAAAAAATATGGCGAGGTCCCCCGAGTACACCGACAAGCTGCGAAATAGACCCCGATGAGCCTAAGTCCACAAGAGAGTATAGAGTCCACAATTATTACAACAATAATAGTTTTGCAAAAAAAAAAACTACTCTACGAAATGTAACTACTTTCTTCTACTCCTCTGCTCCTCCTCAGGTGCAGTCTCCTCCAACAGAAAGACGAGATGTCCTCGGGCAGTTCCTCGCACAAAAAGGAAAACAAATGAGTGTCAAAATACAGTTATATCACATACAGATAAAAAATGAACAAAAGTGAAAAATTACTACTAAGTCGTGCTCCCTGGGAACAACATCATTCTAATAAGAGTTCCAATCGATTAGGGTTAAGTATCAAGTAATATCAAGGTCGTTGCGACCAACCAATCAAACGGGCTTAACAAGAAGAAATAACCACTCAAAGAAATAGATCAAAAACAATCAACACACGTGTAAGCGGTTCGCTATTTTATTTACCTCGTATAGCAACCAGGATCGAACACAAGGAGCATGAAGAATCTATGAAGTAGTCAAATCTCATAAATGAAAAAATAGATTTTTTTAATGGTTTTTAATTTTACAAATTTTTAATTTTTAATAAAAGAGAAAACTCAACAAAAATAAGAATAAGCAACTTAATCAATATTTTTTTATTTTTCATTAAGGCTAAAACTACTTAAAAAATTAAGATGATATATTTTTTGGTTTTATATGTTTTTTAAATTTTTTGGTAATTTTCAGGGATTTTCTAGATGTTTTTGGAGTTTTATAAAAATCAAATAAAGCACAAAAATGAAAACAATGCACAACCATGACTAATGGCAAGTTAGAAATATCTAAATCCCCCTAAAGCCCTGTATAACAATTTTATGATAAAACAAAAATTAAAATCTAAAAATGGGAATTAAAAATGGAATTTTAGGATTTTTTATATGATTTTATATAACTTTTCTAAGTTTTTAGGGGTTTTGTAATTTTTAGGGTTTTAGAATGAATTTTCAAAAAAAATAATGCTATAGATAAAACATACAAAAAGACATTAGATTTTTTTTGAATTTTTAAAACATTTTTCGAATTTTTTAAATTTTATAAGACCAACAGGGATATTTTTAAAGATTTTTTATTTTTCAAAAATATTAAATGCAAAGGAATTAATCTAAGAAAAATAACAGTAATTATTACACACCAACAAGAATTAATGGTAATTTTTAGGTGATTTTTTTTGAATTAATTGGCTATTTATTAAGTCCAAAATACATCATGTAAATAAGCATAATTTACAGGGACCAATCTGCAAATAAAATAAGTTCACGAACTAAAGAATAATACTTCTAAAAGCTCATGGTTGTATCTACAAAAGTCCAATTAAGAATACACAACACACGTGATCCAGACTCATAGGGGTATAGTTGCAAATACTAAAAACAAGCCATTCAATTCATAACAATAGAAAAGCACAAGATATACAACGCAAATAACGTAAAAGTCATGTGGGATTGCACGTACTACAAACTAGAGGGACTAAGATGCAAATAGCTAAAAATGCAAGGCACGAACTGCAAAATGTCAAAAGTAAAATAAACTTTGGAAAATATTTACAGGGCTACAAGACGAATGTAAAATAAAGAGGGGCCTAAGTGAAATTTACCCCTTATTAAGGCGTTATCCAACAATCAAGGGCGCCCCACTTATGGATCGACGATCAGAATCTGCAGAAGTCCCTTCGATGATGGAGGTTCTGACTTGATCCTCAGATGGATCCAATAGTCCGGGCTCCTGGAGGCTGAACGGTAGAGATTAGAACTGGCAGGAGTCTAGATCCAACGGTCGGGAGGACGACTGGAAGAACCAACGAAGAACTCGCCTCCGGAGAGTTTCAATCGGCAAATTCGTACGATAAAGGCATCTCCCGGAGCTGCTCGGATGGGTGAATGATAGATGAGGTTTGTCCGCAACTGTGAAGATGCTCAGAAAGGGCCAAGACCGCTGAGAAGGTCCTAGCAATATGTGGCGACCTGGAGCGTTCAGACAGGGGTGCATGCACGAGATATCCTCCTGGTAGGAGGTCTTTGGGCACGAGACCTGCAAGGTTATGCGCTTGCTCAGAGATAGAACTCCGACTAAAGGTTAGGATGCGAACTCCAATGAAAACAGGGGGAGTGAATGGGTCAGATCTTCGACAGGCGAGGGATTTGACCTGAGTTTTGACTCCAGCGCGATGGTCGAAGTCGAGGGACTAGGTGCGAAGCTTGACGAAGAAGCGGGCTTGAGTCGTGTGGGGTATGCGAGTAGCGGAGCGGATTGGCGGAAATGATATCAGGTGAATGTCGAGGCGATATGAGGATCTGGATTGATAAAGAAAATGCAGAAGAAATGAAGCAATGTGAACTACCTATACGTGGATGTTGACGCCTGGGATGGTTGACGAAGTCCATGGTGGTGATGGCTGCCTAGATGGGTGGTACGACCAGAGGTTGGAAGCTCCTCGCGGTGGAGCTAGACAGAGACGTTGCCAGACCTGGGGTGCTACGCTCCAAATTCTACCCTCTCCCTCTCTCGATTGTCACTCTGAAAAGGGAAGGCTGGCGTAATCAAAGTGGTGGAGCAGCCGAAGGTGCATGAAAAGGAGGAGGGTGTGGGGGTTATATATGTGTCCCAGGTTTGAGAAGAAAAGAGAGGAAACCTACGAACCGAGGCGCGAATCTGAAGGATGGAGATCAGACGTGGGTTAGGGATTCACGCCCTATAATCGAGGCTTTTAATCGATGGGGAAGGTGATAGGATCGGGTTGGGAAAAATAGGCAAAGATCTGAGCAAATCAGATCCGAGAAAGAGAGGCAAGAGGGAGTCCAGTTTACCTCGGTCAACAGAGCCGAGGTGGATCAATCAGAAGCGAGCAAGAATGTAGATAAATTAGGCTAAATGACAAAATAGGGACAAATAAAGATAATTGAATTAAAAATAATAAATGAATTTAAATTAAAAAGAATATATAATAAAAAATGTTTACTATTTTTCAAAGTATTTTTCTATGATTTTAATTATTTGAAAATAAAATAATCTATATACAGTATAAAGTATTATATATAGCTATATTATACGTATGTATTATCTAAAAGTATTTTAATTTATTATTTTTACACAAATACCCTTATTATATATTTTCTTTATTTACAATAAAATTTTAAGATGTTAAAATTATTTTATTTTATTTTTACAAAATATTTAATGGTACATAATAATTAGTGAATATAATATATACACGTGCATTTTATACAAGTAATTGAAGGTTTTATTTTAATTTTTATTTTATTTCTAGGATTATGTACAAGGGTGTAAAAAGAATAATTTAGTTTTATTTATCGAAAAAAATATATATAATATGCACAAGTATAGGGCATATATACAATACATAGTAGATCCATCTCTCTCTACTTACTTTCTTTTGTGATCAGGTCAAGGCTTGACCTTCTCTTGGGATTTGGGTCACTCTGTATTTACTCTAAATACATCATTCTTTTTCTTTTCCTTTATTCTTTTATTTAGGCAAAAACATGCTATTATGCAATATTAATAATGGCATGCAAGTTGCTAAGTTATTATATTTACTGGTATTTACATGATGTCTTGCAAAGAAAAAGAGCTAAAATAAAAGAATAAAGAGAGAGAATCATAGATTCATCAAATATACATGATGATATTTTTCAAAAAATAAAAAAAAGTGGAAGTTAGAGGCCCCGGTGCATGTAATCTTACACGCACATGGGTGCATACTTCCTATTCTCTCTCTCTCTCTCTCTATATATATATATATATATATATGGGAAAAATGTGGCTGCTCCCTGGGAGCAGCCAACGGGCTGCTCCCACCCCCATTTCCCCCCATTTTTTTTATTTTTTTGGAAAATAAAAATTTGTATATTCATCATTAAATCCCTCTAACATTCTATTAAAATTTAGTCAGAAACAAAGACTTCTATGGCCTCCATCCAAACATGGTCGATTTAAAAAATCCTACGACCGCTAAAAAAATGATATCTGGATGGAGGGCCTAGGAGTCTCTGTTTCTGACAAAATTTTAATAGAATGTTAGAGGGATATAGGGATGAATATATAAATTTTTATTTTTCAAAAAAAAATAAAAAATCTGGAAAAAAATGGGGGTGGGAGTAGCCCCGTTGGCTTCTCCCAGGGAGCAGCCACATTTTTCCCTATATATATAGGGAGCACTTGAATTGAGATGACATTTTTCCTTGATTATAAAAGTGTCATCTTAGGTCATTGTGTGATGATTGTACGAGTGAGATTGAAACCACTATGAGATTTTCATGTCAAGTAACATTCCTAATATGTAGTAAAATACGCGTAATTAACCATTCTATATTTAGGTATATGGCGAGTGATGTACAGAATTTTCCAGAAATATCCGATGGAATAAATATCCACGTTTTGAAATAACTATTATCAATTTACAAATGCATGAGATATTTTACAATTCTGTCTTATAATTACAAAATCATAACCACTGATATTCACAAAAAAGCTCAAATCTGACGAAATTTTAAACTTTTTGTGTATGCATGTTTCTTAAAAAATAGGGTGCTTTGATCATATGCTAATTAATTGACGTACATATGGAAAACATTCCTAAAATGATGGGATTTTTATTTCATTTATATATCCTAATATATTAGATTGTGTAAGTTGTGAATACGTTAAATTTGTTATATGTCATATGCATAATAATTTTAGGAGGTATTAAACCTGCAATGTAATAAATGAATCCCTAGTAAACAAATAGTCCATATTTTACATTTATTGGGTTTATTTTATATTCCATGTACGAAGTTTACATCTATCCAATACCATGTCAAACATTCTAACAAAATAAAGACTTACAATAAATGAATCCATCATTTCATTAACATATGTTACAGTTGTAATTCGTATTTTACATTTCTCTCATTCTTTTTATATCCGTCTCCTATTTTTCTGCAGTCAATTCCAAATTGATGGCATCCATAAGATATGGTTGTCTCGATCTTTACCCATCTTCCTCTCATAGAAAGTTATCCAAGTGACCTATATAATGTAAAAATATAATGAGATATTTTAAACAGAATATGGAAGCATAAAATGATTGTAAGTACTATAAAAATAACTAGAATGTGTTTGTACAAGTAGTGCAGCAGTCGTTTGAATGTAAAATACATTATGACATTGTGAAAATGAGATTAGAAAAATGTAAAATGATCACATATATTGTATTTGGGTGCAATGCACTATAAAATGATGTAATCAACATCATTGAACTTAAAGCATGTTGCGTATATACGGATCATGCGATCAAAAGCACTGAACATGAAATAGAACAGAAGTACATGAAAATGTAATAGAATAGGAGTGCATAAAAAATGAAATAAAATAGAATTTTACAAACAAAATTAGAATGAAAAATATAATGAAGTTACGAAAGATCAGATATTAGAATGTAATTGAGAAATCCTCCTTATCATTTGAAATCTGATATGAAAAGGTATTAATATATATAAAGATTATACTAAAAAATAATGATATTTCTAGTAGGGAGATGAAGAATTGAAGTAAGAAAAATAAAAAATACTAACAACATGCATCCTCCATACGCAAAAAATACTAACCTGGAACTTTTTTTAATGGAGATCTTGAGCATGCCGTCGATGTTTTTGATGAAGCTGAAGGAGAATAACTCGAAAATCACGAAGAACATAGATGGGAATCTCGAGTACGGGAGAATGACATTCAAAAAAATATGCTATATTTAGTAATCAATTATGCGTAATCAATATTTAGCATGATAATCAGGATTGAAAGGGAAGAGAGTTTTTTCCAAAAAAAATGGCGTAGTGGTTTTTGTGCGGATTAGTGGTTTTATCGGGTGTCCTTGATTAGTTTCGGATGGATGATAGGAGGTGTCACACCAAGTGCATGGAAAGATGGCACCTCAATTCAAGTTTTTCATATATATATATATATATATATATATATATATATAGGGTTAAAGGAGGCTACTCCTTGGGTGTAGCAGATTGGCTACTCCCACCTCTATTTTTCCCTATATTTTTTATTTATTTGGAAAAATAAAAATATGTAAATTCATAACTATATCCCCTGAACATGTCATTCCAATTTCGTCAGAAACAGAGACTCATATGCCCTCCATCTGAAGGGGGTCAATTTCAGCAATTCTGAGACCATTAAAAATTGTCAGTCTTGATGGAGGGGATAGAAGTCTCAAATTAAGTTGAATTTTGAATGACACCATGGTGGCATATTGTGATCTAAATTTTAATAGGTTTTATTTCAGAAAAATAAAAAAAATGTAGGAGAAAAGGGGTGGGAGCATGTAAGTTGGCTACAACCAAGGAGCATACTCCTTTCCCCCCCCCCCCCCCCCCACACACACACACACATATATATATATATATATATATATATATATGATAGAGTGTATGCACCCAGATGCTTGTAAGTTTACATGCACCAGGGCCTCTAACTTCCACTTTCTTTTACTTTTTTGAAAAATATCACCATGTATATTCATCTATATATCCCTCATATATGACATTCGAATTTCGTCAGAAATAGAGACTCATATGCCCTACATCTAGAACATGTCAATTGCAACATTATTTAGACAGTTAAAATTACCCGTTCTAGATGGAGGGCATAAGAGTCTATTTTTCTTATGAAATTCGAATGACATATTGGGAGATATATAGATGAATATACATGGTGATATTCTTCAAAAAAGTAAAAAAAGTAGAAATTAGAGGTCCCGGTGCATGTAAACTTACATGCACCTAGGTGCATACTCCCTATTTTATATATAGAGGGTTATCCTGTGAGAGCCAAAAACTGTGATAGCATGAGACCAGTGAATCTGGACCACTAGATTCTGCTATACTTTGTTCTCTCTCATCTTGCAATCAATGAGAGAGGTGGCAGAATCTAGTGGTCTATAATCATTACTCTCATTCTCTCACAATTTTTGTCTCTCATAGGATCAGCCCTCTATATACATATACCAGTGTTTTTGAAATCGGACCGACTGGTTCGACCGGTATGACTGGTGAACCGAGCCTGGACCGGTCCGGTTAACCGATTTTTGCCAATTCGATTCGAGTTTCAAATTTGAAATACCCCATCCGGTTTAACCTATTATTTTTAACCCGATTTAACTAGGTTCAACCAAAGTTGAACCACATTTAATTTTTAATTTATTTAAAAATAATGTTGATAGTGTGAGTTGAACCCACTATCTTTGGTTACAAATTTCAATCTTCTAACCAACTACTCTAACATAACTTTTTGCATGTCATGAATTTTAAATATTATTAAACTATTATTATGTTATAAAAAAACTTGTCCAAATAATATATATATATGTGATACATATGCCATTTGATGGTGCATCCAAAAAATATTTTATGTATAATATAAAATATATACAATGTCTTTGTATTTTATTTATATTTCAAGTATATTTAAGTGTATATTATATATATTTTTTATTTTATTTCAGTTTGATTATCCTGTTCAAAAACATTTTTCTCACAGGTCTGATTTAATCTGATTTTAAATAATGATGACGTCATCATCTAGTTGAACCGATTTGATTACATGGTTCAACCCGATCCAACCATTTTGGTAAGGTTTCCAGTTCGTTACCTGGTTCTGTTTCAAAAACATTTATATATATATATATATATATATATATATATATATAGAGAGAGAGAGAGAGAGAGAGAGAGAGGGGAGTGATCCTATAAGAGCCAAAACTTGTGAGAGCATGAGAGTAGTGATTCTGGACCACTAGATTCAACTAGGAGAGAGAAGGCCAGGAGATAGAAGACAGAATATAGTGGTCCATAATCACTGCTCGCATGCTCTCACGGTTTTTTGCTCATATATGTATATGTATATATATATATATATATATTTGAGGAAGGGGAGCTTGCACCAAGGTGCATGTAACTTTTACATGCACCAGCGCTTATATCTTCCACATTTTTTTTACTTTTTTGAAAAATACCACCATGTATATTCATCCATATATCCGTCCAATATGCCATTCGAATTTTGTTAGAAACAGAGACTCCTATGACCTCTACCCAGAACAGGTCGATTACAGCAATTCTAAGACCGTTAAAATTACCTGTTCTGGATGGAGGTCATAAGAGTCTCTGTTTCTGACAAAATTCGAATGACATATTAGAGGGATATATGGATGAATATACATGGTGATATTTTTCAAAAAAATAAAAAATGTAGAAGATATAAGCGCCGATGCATGTAAAGTTACATGCACCTTGGTGCAAACTCCCCATCCTCTCTCTCTCTCTCTCTCTCTCTCTCTATATATATATATATATATATATATATATATATATCGAGAGCTGATCATGTGAGAGCCAAAATCTGTGAGAGCATGAGAGGATTGATTCGGAACGATTATATTCTGTCATATCTCTCCTCATTGATTGCAGGAGGAGAGAGAAGAGCAGAATCTAGTGGTCAAGATTCACTGCTCTCATTCCCTCATAGATTTTGGCTCTCACAGGATCAACCTTGTATATATATATACATACACACACACACACACATACATAGAGGAGTGATCCTATGAGAGACAAAATCTGTAAAAGCATGAGAGCATGCATTCTGGACCACTAGATTCAACCAGGAGAGAGAAGACATAATCTAATGGTCCAGAAGGCATACTCTCATGCTCTCACATTTTTTTGCTCTCACAGGATCACTCCTCTGTATACATATATACCTTTAACATTACCTATACATTGCATATCTTTTTGTACCGCTATCTTACGTAATCTCCCTCGGTTTCATCTGTGTGAATCTTTTTTGCATTTATGAATAGTTTAAAGGGAATATATGGGTATCCATTGGGGACACATGCATTGGCCAATTTTAAGGGAACCCGCTATAAATTACCTGTTTAATAAATAGATAGCTATGGGTAGTGATTTTATAAACGAGTACGTATTTGAGAATATTGATATCCGCATCAAACCCAACTCAATGACATCTTTACACCATCCCCCTCTGCCTCCAGCTCCGCCATCCACCTCTTCCTCCGCATCCACCTCCCTCCAGCCCTTCTCCGTAGCCCCCTCCCCCCTCCTCCACTTCCTCCACGTCACCTCTTCTAGCCCTTCCCCACAGCCCCCTCCATCCCCTTTGGCAACCTCCTCCGCTCCCCCTCCAACCCCCTTCCGCTCCAACACTTTTCATTGACTGAAGTTGGCGTTTGTGGCATTTTTAGATTAAGGGAGATATCTTGTTTAGATTTGTAGTTAGAATCCAATTCTTCTATGAATCGAGAAGGTTGATTTGGTTTTTAAGATGTTTCCTAAAGAAAAATAACTACGTTAAGTACGCCTGATCAGTCTGAATAACCTTCCACCCTCGATCCCACTTTAATCTACATCCACCCAGAGGAGTATCGTTCGCCATCTCAAGAATGTGGAATCACTGTTAGCGGCAGAACCTTTGTTCTTCTCTGTTCGACCAAGAGCCACTGCTCTGACCACCATCTCTGACCGTGCAAATCCTCGAGGACAAGAGGCCCCCCACCCTGGCTCTTATCCCAACCCAACTTCGGATCTTGATCGTGCACATCTTTGTTGATGACCAACACAAGAGCAAAGAAGGATGATGAACCTAGCAGATCGAGGGCACATGTTTCAAGCCCAATGATTGAGATCACACCATCCAAACTAATCGCCACTGACATTGAGCTCGACGAGGGCACACCTCGCATCATCGAAGCTTCTCACAAGGTCGAGCAGCCAGACCTAAATCACCAAAGGGGAGGAAAAGGAGTGGCATCATTTGTAATTAATGTGTACTTAAAGGATGGAGTATTTGAATAATGATGAATTACGTCATAGTTAACAAAAAAACAGGTTGAAGTTAACCTAGGATTTTGTTATATAAGAGTTAAGCATTATTTGAGGCTCTAGGTGTAATTCGTGATGAGGGAAGGTTTCATACATAATATTGAAATATAGGTTATAGGTTATAAGTGTAAAAATCCCTACATTTTTAGGATATCCCAAAATCTCTCATGATTTGGGAAACTTCTCTATAATAACCATAACCTTAATTTCTTTCTAGAGTTTCATTTAAACATCTAATAAGCACTTAGCAAGAAGCAAAACTTGTATACCTAAGCATACACTAATTGTACCTCAATCATCTGAAATTTGAGGGCATCGAAAATAAAATATATTTCAATCCCCAGATCATCCATAATATACCTTTTCAATTCAACCCATCAAGATTTTATGGTCATCACATCTCGGAAGTGGAATATACGTCAACGAGCCGATTCGGAAGGGCGGGATGAGATTGTGATACATGTGGTCATATTACATTTAAGAAGATAACCATTTAATCATCGTGAGCTAGATTTTCATACCTTCTAGATTTTTATACCTTGTTGCCAACCCTAAAAATCTTCCCATCATATTTTCCCAACATAGTGGACGGGTCAACTCCTGAGTTAAAAGCAATTCTAAAATTCTTTTGTTATTCAGATTTAAATTGTTTCTGTAAGACTCCTTTCGCCTTAAAGTGATCATGGATCTACTATCAATCGACATAATTTTAGAGTCAGAAGAACATTATAAATCTGTTTCTGTTGAATTTTATTTGTGCTTGGTATTCATGACAAATATTGATACTAAAATGACTGGTACAAAGAACAGAGCACCACTTGATAGAAACGTCACCAAAAAATCATCAGCAACAAGTTTTCTTCCAAAAGCAGAACCAGGATAGCATGTTAAGTATCATGAATGTCATTGCCAGGCAGAATACATATTTATTGACAACTTGAAATTGGTAAATTGTTACGAGAATATTACTCTTCAACATGGACATGCTATGATGAATCAGCTTGCATCATTTCCCATGCTAGAATCGTGAGCTAGACGGACACTTGCCTAAGACTGGTTATGACAAGTATACAAAATGCTAATACTAACTAATCTGATCCCAAAAATGTTAGCAAGTTATCATCATAAACGCAATAAAAATGTGCAAGATTAAAAAGGCTGCATCCTTACCAAAGGCTCAAGCTATTCTACCCCATAACTTTCTGCATGTAACTGAGAATTGTAACCCCAAATCCAATGCCAAGAAAAGTGGCTATGGAGATTCCAAAAATACCAGCCAAAATCCCAGGAACAATCATGGAACTCCATCCTTTAGCAGTTGCCATCCCACAAGCAGTGGTGGGACCACCAACATTTGCATTTGAAGCCATCAGCAACAGCTTCTTGTCTAAGCCCACCAGTTTACCAACTCCAAGGATAATTGCTAGATGGACTATCAGTTGTACCAGCGAAAATGCAAAGATGCCAGGTGTTGTGTTTATGACGTTCCAAATGCTCCCATTGGCTCCAATCACTACGAAAAATATCTGTTTTGGGTGCAAAGAAATTAATAAGAATTAAAAGTAATAACAAGAATAAGTCGGTAACACGTCATTTTTAGGTAACTATATCACCACATAAGTTTACATTTTCTTTCCTCAGATAAGTAAATTGCCATTAAAATGACAAAGAAATAGACCAAATAAACTAATTGAGTACGAGTAGGATGCTCTATGCCATCACTTACAACGTCATGTTTGTTATATTTTGTATTTTTTTTTCACATCATACTGCGACATTACAATCACAAAATAAGTTCCGTTCTAATGTTATACTATCGTTGATCTTCATTCCATAAAGTACAAATAGATGTTGTGTTTCGAAGAATTGGAGTTGCTATCCAAAAGGGATTGGCGGCGCAGCTTGTTGCCCATTTCCCAACAGTCTCTCTGTAAAATGATTTTATTTTATTTGAAAGTAGCTTAGTTCTGTTCAAGAAGTCAAAATCTAGCTTAGGAGAATCTGTAAGGATTTCACTTGAATTTCTTCATTGGTTGTTGTAGAAACAATGCTAACACAAGGTCCACTTATTCCGTGTTTTGTGCATATTTGATTCCTCTTCATGCTTGATATCGAAAAGACTTTCCTATTTTATATATTTCCACAAATGAGACACAATTTTTACTTTAAACGGAAGTTCCAATTACAGAATTGAAGTTTACCTGCATCAGAATCAATGCAGCAGCTTCACCAGCTCGAGCAAGATTGCTGAGTTGCCGAGGGAATATAGTTGCCAAGATAACAACCACTGCTGTAATGCAAGGAAGACTCCCCCCTTCGATTCCTAGCGTCTTTACGATGACAGTGGAAATTTTGCATATCAAGAATGATATGCCAAGCGCTGTAGCAGTCTGCAACACTGGCAACTTGTCTCTGGAATTATCCTCCGCATCATCCAGTCCATCTACTGAAATACATGATTGCCTCAATATAATTCCTCAATAATATGTCAATTATTAGTTTGACCACATTCTATATGCAATAAAGAACATGCATTTATTACTTTTTAAGCCATCTCACTATCAAAAGAATAGTTTCAACTTTCATTTGAGAGCTAGAATTAAGGAAAACCCTTTTCTAGTGTCAAATTGGGTTTTATTCCTTGTCTCCAGCTACAGGAACTTGCTCTCTTCATGTGACGGGGTTTCTGCCAAATGTTTTCTTTTAGCAAAAAAACATGCATTTCAAACAGATTGTTAATCTTGAAAATAAATTAAACTATAAATTCAGATGCAAATAACATAAAATATCTATTCAGAAGCAATGTTTTAAACCATTTAAAAATTGCATGATTGACCCCATCTCGAGATGGAAACATATATTAATTTCCCAATTTGTTATATGAACAAAATAAAGATATGAGATACTGGCAGAAGGTCTGTTAATACTACAGACAGAAAACGATTCACTTATTTAGCATACAACTGAGATAATAAATTTCTGTTTGATTCTCTCATGGTCATAAAATTTTCTCGGGGAAGGGGGATATTGTTGGAAATAAGTTTTTTTTATACTAGTCCCGATTTTGGCGATTCACGAAGCCGCTTCATTTCAAGAAAGAGTAATTACAAAAGGTGCCCTTCAATGGGGATACATTGGAATAAAAAGATCTAAGAGGAGGCTTACAAGCCTTAACAAAAAGAGATCCAAAAGGTAGTGTGGATACATAGTTCAGAATTAGGAAGTTAAATAAAATAACTTCTCAATTCCTCCTTCGATCTCCTTTCAAAAAAGAAGTATAAAAATCTTTAAAGCTCTTCTTCAATGTCCCCACCAAAACTTCTTCGTTGCTATTTCTTAAAACATTCTTCTTGAAGTAGAAATACCCATAATTTTTTTCTTTTTCCTCATATGGGGAAGACTCCTCAGAAGATGAATACTCTGAGGATGTAGATAAAGAAGAACAAGAGCTGATATCAATAACCTGTGGCTTCTTCTTCCCTCTAGCACCAGCATTGCTGCTCTCTGATTGTCCCCTTTTCCTCTTCGGTCCTTCACTTCTCCTAGTAGAGACAGTGTTTTCATTTCTCACTTCCTTCTTGGGTTCCTTCTTAAGAAATTCCTTCTTTAAAGGTGAATAATAAGGCACTAAAGGGAGATCCTTTGGTTCTTCAGACTCCATCTCATCTTCAAACTTCAGCTCATCTTCATGTTTGTGAATCTTCTTTTTGACTGCAGGGATCTTCTTTCTAAGCTTGGGCTCGGTGATGGTTGCCTGCAGCTTTGCTAGGTTCTTCGAGAAGACCATAAGCCCCCATAATCCTTTCCCAAACAAGGAGTTTGGATTTTGAATGCCCACCTTTAGAATACCTTCCTTCAGAACATCTTCATAGCTCCATAGGTTTCCTGACAGTCCTCTTCTTCAACATCATAGTTCGAGAGGTCCTCACATCTTCTGTTACAGTTATTGTATTTATGTTATAGGTTCCGTGATTTTTAGGGGTATGTATTTCTTTCCTCTTGTACTCTTTAGGATTTCTTTTTTTTTTTTGAAAACTACTCTTTAGGATTTCTCTCTGTATAAGAGAGTTCAGCCTTACGGAATAAACTACAAACTCATTCTCTTTTTTTCCACGTGGTATCAGAACAATGGCCTTAGACTGGAGTTCTCATCTAAAATCCCCGCCGCCACCTTCAAGCCTCATAAGAGCCTGCGTGGTCCCTCTTCCCCGACCCAGGGCCCCGTGCGAGGCCGTCCAGTCACCTAAGCGCCGCCAAGGCTGCAGCCCAACCACCTGGGCACTGGTAGCGCCCTCCAGCACCGCTAGGACAGGGCCTACAGCCCTGTTGCACAGCTGCCAGGACCTCCCACAGCCGCCGCCAGCCCTGCAGCTGCCCTCCACATGTGCCATAGGTCTTCTCGGAGGTCCAAAACTCGTTCTGGACTGCTGCCAGAACTCCAGATCTGCTGTACACTGAAGTTTCAGCCCCTCTTTAAGGGCAAATACGACTTCTAGGGGAATCTTTTAGTCCATATATGCTCAATCACAGGATCTTCCTTCTGTTTTAAGACCACCATGACACCTCCTTCTACCGAAACAAAGCCCTTCGCCACGAATATTATAGCGCAAGGCACTACTATCAAACTCAAGGGCACGGAAAATTACGTGCTCTGATCTCTATCTTTTATGGTGTTCATTGGTGGTCAGAGAAGACTCTACATCCTAATTAAGGATCCTTTAGATGAAAAGGACAAAGAGTACGACAACTGGCAGACAGACAACTACTTGATTATCAACTGGATGACCAACCGTGTCGTGGCTCACATTACCTCAAATCCCCTTCACAAAAACATGGCCAAGGAAATGTGGGGGGATCTCAAGATGACATACTCCCAGAAGAAGACGAAGTCACACCTTGCAGACATTTACATGCGACTATGGTCTGTATCTAAGGGTAACTCCACTCTCATTGAGTATTACAAGCATCTCTCCAGCCTGTATGAGGAGCTTGCAATATTTCAGCCCTCATATTGCACATGTTGGAGAATGTAATAGGTGGGTAATTGGATCTCACCAAGATCCAATTACCCACTCATGTTTAGTCCCACATGGATGAGCGGTGGGACTCTGGTCTATCTGTGAGGATATATATAGAGCCCCACACCTCCTTACTCAGTGAGAAGTTTAATAGACACATATGGTCCATTGAGACCTTCTCCCGTGGTTTCATCCTGCTCCTTAGGGAGTAGGGTTCCACGTAAATCCTCGTGTCAATGTTTCATCTTTCTTTATATTTTTCATTGTGTTATCAAATCGCTTCTGCTTCTTAGATTTCAACATGATATCAGACCAATTCGATTCCGCAGTTTGATTCAAGTTTCAATTCTATTTTTCTTATTCTTGAAGATTATTTTGTTCATCGGTTCAAAGTTGCGAAAGTCAAGAAGATCCTAGGGTTTCTGAAACCCTATTCACTCTAGAGAAATTGCAATGCTCCAGGAATTAGCGATGCTCCAATGTTCCAAAATTCTAGGGTTCCTGATGGAACCCTACTTCTCCGGACAAACATTTTCAGCAACATCTTCACGATTTCATGAGCGAGATGAAGCCTCCTTGAGCGAGCATCTCCAGGCCCAACCCCATCGCAGCCCTATCATCAATCGCAAGACCTTCTCTGATTAGACCGCACATCTCCAAGACCCCACGCACATCACACGAACCCTAGAGCGAGGTGAACCCCACAATCAACGTCTCCAGCCCTTGTCGATCTCCAAGCGATGCAAATCCCACTCGCGTAACAACCGTCGAAGGGCCTGTAGATCCCAGCATGCTCCAGGTTGGCTTCCCAGGTGGCGTAGCTCTATGAAGGCGGCAGTGCGCAGTCCACCAGCCACACCCCCCTTGGTGCTGGAGGTCTCCTTGGCAGCGGCAAGGGATTCCGCCCATCGACGCTCGTGGTCTCCCAGAGGCATAACCCCTTCACTGCCGCCAGCATCGCCATCTTTTTCTTCCTCGCATGCCATCTCCGGCGGCGCTGAAGCTGTATATCCCCTCCAGGCGGCTCCTCCTAGCGAGCGAGGCGGCGCACGACATGCTTCTTGCGAAACCCTCTCTCCTCCTTCGCACAGGCGATCAGGCAGCGCACGAAATCCTTTCTCGTCCTCTCGAGTTGCCTCTCCCCCTCGGCGCATCTTCTTCATACCGCACTGGCGGCGACGGCTTATCTGCTTTTAGCGCGAGCGGGGGAGGCATGTCTTTGTAAGAAAGGGTTCCCAAGTGGGCACCCTAATGTTAGCCCATGTGGGCGGCTGCTATGCGAAAAAAAGGGGGCCAAGGCCCAATTAGGCCGTGCATGTTAAAAAAAACTACTGCTTTTATAAGGACCCAATTGGGTCGAGTATAAAAAAAGGAGAGTTCTTTTGGGACTTTTAGACCGTGATGTTTTTTAAAAAAAGGGAGAGAGTTGGCTATTAAAAAATGCAAAAAACGCGTACAATAAAAAGCCGTACGCAAAAGATTAACAAAAAAAGGACTGAAAAAAAGAGAATAAGAAGAAGAAGAAGAAGAAAACAACCAAAAAAAAGGAACGACTAAAAAAATGATTGAAATGAAATGTATTGTGCGAAAAAAAGAAATGAAGCACAAAAAAATGATACAAAAAAACAACAAAAATGCATGTTTTTTGATTTCTTCCAACTTGATCAATGTTCTTATTTTATCAAGTATGGGAGAAAGGGGGAGTCAGATATAAATTCTTCAGGAGTTTTGCACATCCACGACTGACAGACCATCACTCCAGCTTTCTACAGATCATCCGTCTTCACCGAGCATCAACTTCTCCGTCGAGGCATATACTTCTTTTCTGACCCGATCAGTTTCTCGCGCTGGACTTCTTCTGCAGCGATTCTTCTCCTGGAACGACAGAGATACATTTCGGTGACCTGATATCGCAGCAGTTCTACATACATGACAGAGATATGTTTCGATGACCTGAAAGTCACAGACCCGTCCTCGTGTGAGGTCTTCTACCAACAGTGGATATGAGTTCTTCTTGTGATGTATCGTAAAGACGTATTGTATATTTTCTTTTCGATGCAAGCTTCAGCTTTCTTAGATCCAGCTTGAGGGGGAGTGTTGGAGAATGTAATAGGTGGCTAATTGGATCTCACCAAGATCCAATTACCCCACTCATGTTTAGTCCCACATAGATGAGCGGTGGGACTCTGGTCTGTCTGTGGGGCTATATAAGGAGCCCCACACCTCCTTACTCAGTGAGAAGTTTAATAGACACATATGGTCCTTTGAGGCCTTCTTCTGTGGTTTCATCCCGCTCCTTGGGATTAGGGTTCCACGTAAATCCTCGTGTCAATGTTTCATCTTTCTTTATATTTTTCGCTTTGTTTATCAAATCGCTTCAGCTTCTTAGATTTCAACAGCACCAAACAGGTACAAGAGCATTCTAACTAGTAGGTATACCGCTTCCTTGATGGTCTGTATTCTAACTACATGGCAGCAAAGGAGCGATTTCTTATTTCAGATACACTGCCAACAATGAAGGTCATCTTTGACCGACTTGAGGAACTCGAGACATATGTTACCTAGTGTCCCGTCTTACCTTCAGGAGAGAACTTTGTACACATCGCCTTATCTGGGAGAGGAGGTGGATATAACCTTTGAGGACGTAGTAGTGATTCCGACCGTGACCATGGATGAGAATCTAGACGTGAATGATGCCGCGACTTTGGCTAAGGTCATGGATGAGACTCTACTGCCCCATGCACTCACTGTGGTCGTTGGAACCACGCATCTGAATGATGCTGGCAGAACTTTGGCGTACCTCCTTATTACGCCAATAATGCATGAGGATGCCTATGATGTGGAAGAGGTGTCACCTGCAGCAACCTCCAATTGCAAGACAGTTCATCCTAATGATGCAGATTACTCCTGCATGATGCAGATCCTTCATACTCAAGGGCCTACCTAATCTAGTGACACTACCACTGCTGCTCTGGCTACTCCTTCAGGTACAGTAGCCAACTCTGCTATCACTTTTACTCCGACTTGGATTATTGATTATGGTGCCTCTACTCATCTGACTGGAGAATGTAATCTACTCGCCAAATTTGTACCTGATGAATCTGCATTTCATCATCTTTATTCATTTGTTTTATCTTAAAAGCCCTTATAAAATACATGTATATATTACTAAATCCACATTCTTACTAACCTACATCTGTGTGTGAATATTATACATTTATTACTCTTTTAACCTAAAATAAATAAATAAATAAAGGAAGATATATAAAATAAAAGACTGTATATTTGTAATAGATACAGGCTGACCCGAACCACGAGATAAGGTCAAGACTTGACCTGATCGACCAGGAATGAAGCAAGGGGAGGTAGGGTCTTTAATCAGAAAATAAAAAAATATTTTACAAATATTTTCATTTATTTTATGTATATTTGTATAAAACTTACACTATTTTATTTATCCATAAATTGACCTCAAATTAAATAATTTTATTAACAGGTTCCAAAATAATAAAAATACTTGTGTACAGAATAAAAGTAACCACACTCAGAAAAAGCCGTAAAGCGATAATTGAAAGACCAATTCCGGGTCCATATGAACTCAAATTGATTCAAAGTCAAACTCATTTCCATCGTATTCTAAATTAAATTATCTTTAAAATGGTAGTGGTTTCATAATTTTTGAAGTTACGATTTGGAAGACAATTTTCTAGGGTGGTTTTTGCAATTTTACCATTTATCTATTATATATATTTCTCAATATTTATTTTTATACATAATGTATTTGTAAATAATTGTAAATAGTTTTTATAAAAATAAAAAAACAAAGGGATTTTTACCCAGCAGACCCTATAAACTTTTTAAATTACCTCTACGACCTTTTGCACAACGTAATTACCCCATCGACCTTGTAAATTACCCCAAGAACCCCCACGGGCTTCGAACAGATTAACCGGAGGGTTCATGGGGTAAGTGTTGACAAGTTTACGGGGTCGAGGGGGGAATTAGGTTGTTTCAAAGGTCGTAGAGGTAATTGACAATGTTTATAGGGTCTGCCGGGTAAAAATCCCAAAAACAAAAACAAAAAATAACATAATTTCCTTATTTAACTATGTATATAATGTATCATATGTATATATTATATGTATATAATTAATTTTCTTAAATAACCACCACTAAAAAATAAATAATTAACATTTATTATTAAAATTAATAAAATGATGAAAATAATTTATTTATTTATTTATGTAAATAATTTATCATATGTACATGATTTAATTAATTCCTTAATTAACCCACCATTAAGGTGGCTCTTTAAATTTTTATAACAATTATTATTATGTCGATAATTTCGAAAATTATTTTACTAATTCCACCATTAACATCTTACCTTTTTTCTCTCAATTCAAATTTTGATATTCAATTTTATTATTATTATTATTATTATTATTTATTTGGTTCATTTTCCCTCATTTCCACTTAATCAATCTTTTGGTGAGAAGAGCCTAATCTCCAAGAGCATTTTTGTTGTAGAAAGGTGTCCAGCCTCCGAGCCATCCGATGACAGCGAGGCGATCCTCGTCGAGGCCATCACGGCATTAACCTGATCCAAATTGGTTAGATCCAATGCATTTTGCTGTCTTTTATACAAAAAAAGAAATCCATTTGTTGCTTTCAAAAAAAGGAAAAAATACCAATAAAAAATTCTAGTGTCCCGCCGCCGCGCACACACTTCCGCTTGGAGCAACCCCTTCGCTGATGCACTCCTCCGTCGATTCGATCACCGGAGGGCGTGTCGCCCCCCCCCCAAGCCTTGCTCGTCGTTGCCAGCCCGACAACCTCCATTGCTTGCCGCCATTTGCTCCACCACCGCAGTCCACCACTCGAAGGACCTTGCCACCGCCTAGATGAATCGCTCGGAGGAGAACCACCTTGCTGTCGCATCTTGAGTAAGAAGCACTATCTCTGCCGCAAGCCCCTTTCCTCACGCAGCCCTCACCACCACCACCACATGAGAACCTCCGCCTGGAGAAGACTACCCTCCGTAAGCTCCATCGTCGCCCTCCGCGAGCTCCACCGTCGTCACGCGCCTCTTGCGCCATCGTCAATTCCGCAACCCCTCCCCTCCCGCCATCTTCCGCCGATGCAGCACCTCCGCCTGAAGAAGATCGCAATGCCACCGTTGCGTGAGGCCAACTCTGCCAGGAGCACCTCTGCGAGAATCCCTGATCAACACCGCCGACCCCCGTGGGCTTGGAGCTCCTCCAGAATCAGTCGTGCCCCCTCTCTGGCTTGGCAATGAAGGAACAGAAGGGGCAACGCCCCCTTTTGACTTGACCAAGAAGGAACGAAGAGCCCGCATATAACCTTAGCGGCATACGTGCCCCACACATGCACAACTTATTTTTTGGGTAAATTTACATTTCGCCCCCTGGCGTTTCCATGTTTGCAATTAAACCTCTGCCAATATCCAGTCACGTGCAGCGTACGCGCTTACTGGGTAAATTGCGATTTTCCCTCTTTTTTATTTTTGTTATATTATAATGAAAAAACTTTGAATAATTACTTTTCAATCCCTATTCATCCAGATACTAATTTGCATGCTTTTTCTTGCTGAAATAAATATCATTTATTCCCAATAAATTCTCCAAAATTCAAGTTAGACTCCTGTTGTGTTCCTTTTTATAGTGTAAAGTTTTCACTGCATTTTATTTATATTTGAATGATTAAAAAAATAAAAAAAATGTTGCATTTTTCACTGTTTGTAATAAAAAAAATAAAAATTCAAATATTGCTTCAAAAATTCTAAATTAGAATAGTTTTATTTTTGTTTATTTTATTTCTTATTTAAATTTCATGCATTAATTATTTTTAAAACCCAAAAAAAATATAGAATACTAAAAATCTTTAAAAAAATCACAGAAAAATATATAATTTCCAAAAATAGTAATGCCTCTTCCTATTTGAAGAAAATTTCTTATAGTTTTTAGGAAAAATAAATCCAGTAATTTTTGAGTTCAATTTATATTTTTAGATTGAAAAATAGTCATGTTTGTTCATTGTTTGATTTTTCTCTTGTTTTTAGTCATTTTAAAAATTGAAAAAATCACCCAAAAATCACTAAAAACAGTAAAGATATATTAAAACACAAAAAAAAATTTGCCCTTTTTTATCATTTTACTATATTTTTAAAAAAATACCCTTCTTTATTTTTGTATATAAACTTTCTTCGGAAATTATATTTTTCGAAAAATAAAAATTTGCAAAACTAAAAATCAATAAAAATCAGAAAGTAAAAAAATAAAAAAATAAAAAAAAAGATAAAAAATATTGAAAATTAATAAAAAATTTAAAAAGATAAAGCTCTTACAAAAAACCATGATAGTTTGCATTTGAATTCCCTCTTTCTTTTAAGGGATTTTTACTCGGCAGACCCTATAGTCTTTGCAAATGACCTCTACGACCTTTGAAATATTGATATTCCTCCTTCGACCCTGTAAACTTGCTAACTCTTACCCTACAGACCCTCTAGTTAACCCCCATCCATTTATCCGTTAAAACTAACCGGATTCCGTTATTAAATGTTACAATATACCCATTTTGTTTGTCAAATTTACGGTTATTGCCATTCCACCTCTCCCTCCTCCTCACATCCGTTTCCGACCCCCGTCCTCCCCGTCGTCCTCCTCGAAGCCGGCCCTCGTTGTGCCGCCTGAAGCCCCAGGTCGAGCCCCCTGCCGGTTGCCGCTCGAAGCCCCCCCCCCCTCGTTGTGCCGCTGATGCCCCACCGGCTGCCGCTCGAAGCCCCCCCTCCCCCCGATGGATCCCCACTGCCGTCGATGAGTGCCCCGCTCAGCACATTGAGCACATGCCCGTCTCCAAGATCACATAAGATCCTATCCGTGCATCTTCATCGGGGCGAGGCAGCTCGAGTTAGAGCATCACCTTCAAAGAGAGCTCTGCCATCATCAATCCCCTACTATAAAAAAGAGGATAAAGTGCCCACAAATGAACCAGAATCCAACACCCATCGATGTCGCGCTCTCCAGCGGCATATCTGCCACAAGCCGTCGCCGCTCTCCAAGCGAGGGCACCCTTGCGTGTGGGCCTCCGCCGCAACCATCTCCGATTTCTACAATAGCTCGGATCGTCGCACCGCTCTCCAGGTGTTTCACCTCCATGTTGACGGTCGGATCAATCGCCGGAGGGCTCCGGAATCAACAGCCCGATTACAGGTGCAGCAAGGGATCCAGGCATGTGCCTGGAAAGGGGAGAAGCCCGAGTCCTCCTGGGTTTCGAGCTCCTGTCTGCCTCTAATTTGCTGGATTTTTTCCTATTCTTTTTTTTGGCTAATCCTAACCGTTTGATGTTTGGTTAAATTAACTCAAGACTAACCGAAGTGTTTGACTCAAATATAGTTAAAATTGACGGTAGGGTTTGTTGGGTAAGACAGAGCACGTTTACAGGGTCGGGGGAGGAATTAGGATGTTTCAAAGGTCGTAGAGGTAATTGGAAAAGATTATAGGGTCTGTCGGGTAAAAATCCCTTCCTTTAATTGATTTTTCGGTTATTAGAATAACCCTTGGGATTTTGTAGCCTCCCTAAGTTTGATCCTGTTTTTATACAGGTTAATTAAATACCTATTCTCTCTTGCTACATTTTTGTAATTAATTTCGTCTTGAGAAGTAAATAATTTTTTTGTTGAGGGATTATTTGGGTTGCGACGACATCACTTTTATTCAATAATTCAAAAACCCGAAAATCCACACTCGACAGTACAATCTACCTTTGTGGAGTCCGTTTGAGTCGTTAATGGAGACTCAATTATCGATTACTACTGTCGAAACTATGGAGTTCTCTTCCAAGCTCTGACTTTTTGGGGTATATTGTGCTCCTGATTTTCCTCTTAGCTTGTTGTTAGTTCATAAGCTTTGTGTTGAGCTTAATGATCGCGTGATACTTGATGAGTTTTGTTTCTATTTTTAGGATATTTGGACGAGGTAGATTATTGGTGGGTGTCATGAGAAGAACCTAAATTATCTTGACAAACCCTTGAAGGATATGAGAAAATCCTTAAGCGCATCACGGAAGCGTGGAAATTAAAATTTTTAAACCGATGAAATCACATGAACCAAGAACACATCTCAAATTGTTTCATCTAAAACACAAACAAGTATTAGGTTTACCTCTTGAAGCATGGTTACGATCTAGTCTCTAAACGTAGAGACCTCCTGTCTCAAGTCCGATCCAACATAGGAGACGCTTGCGAGCACGTTGATGAAATGCGTGCTCCTCGCAATCCATGTTGATGATCCAAGCAGCGATTCTCCTAATCTTGTCATACAAGATCCAACATCTTCAAGAACGAGACGCACCGAAAGAGACGGAGATCCACGAGCAGTCGAAGCGGTAGCACGACAACATAGAGACAATGACAATGATCCTCTCTAGGTTATCATGTGGACGACCACATGTTGAGAGAGAGAGAGGACATGTAGAGAATGAGAGAGAGAGTTGTTGTCTTTTCCATTTCATGCAAAAGAAGAGCTAGGGTTGCCTCTCCTTTATAATATTTTGGGAGTTCATGGATCTCAATCCATGGACAACACAAATTCAATGGTGGAGATTAATTTGTGTTGCTTTCAATGTTCATGATTTTGTTGCAAAAATATTTGCAACAATAATTAATTAAAATTAAATTAAATATATTGAATAATCATCAATATATTCCAATTTAACCAAATCAATCATCCTTGAAGAAATAGGAAGGAGGCAAGCCTCCTTCCACATGAAGAGGGGACGACCACCAATTCCATATAGGATTAGGTGGAAGTCTACCCTCCTCTTTAGGAAGGTGGCATGCCACTCCTATTTTATGAGATTGCATTAACTAGTGATGCTCTCCAAAATTTGCAACAACTTTTGTTGTAAATTATTTCACAAAAATAAATCCAATTTATTTTGTGAACATTGCAATCATGTCATTGGAAATTTGTGAATCACATTCACAACCCAAAATAAAATGTAAACTATATTTTCAATTAATTGTCCAAAGTGAACCAATTCACATCAACATTTAAATTGTAAATGTTATTTACAAATAACTATCTTATATATATTATAAATCACACTTATAATATATATGATTAATATGGATGGTACTATCCACATTATTCATATCCATGATAACTAAATCACATTTAATTATCTTGGATTCTATTCTTATGTGCCCAAATAATATGAATCGCATTCACATTATTCACATCTTTCATAATTAAATCACATTTAATTATCTTAGATAACTCTCCTTATATGTCCAAATAATATGAATCAAATTCATATGATTCATGATAATTAAATCACATTTAATTATTCTTTTCTCAATGCTCGGATACATTATTAACAATGAATATTTGCAATAAAATTTATTGCATAATGGCTCGTCTTGGGCTCGCATGTCCAATAATCTCCCACTAGCCCAAAGAGCCATTAATGGGCTAATCTTTAAACCCACACTTATGTGACAACCATAGACTATTTAGAAAAATAGCCAGCTAAGATGATCAGTCACTCTGTTCTGGAGAGACTTGCCAAGTCCTTTTACGGTACTTGCATATCTCCTAGTAACAGTACTCACATCCAATGCGAATGTTGCATTTCATACAAACAATACTCAATCTTGTTAAAGCAGTTACAGTGTCTTTGACACTACCACTCAATAATCGTAATAACCAGTATGTAATTTCTATTATCCTTATCAGAATACCCTTATTCCGAGATATCACTATCTCCTAAGGTGTCTGTAGTTAAGACCTTTTAGATCATTATCTATAAAGTCTTAAGTTCTTGAAGATAAGACTTTGATATCACCATCTCAAAAGTTATCCTCTTCGAAGATATTGTTATTACTATAATCATGTGTTTTATCTCCACAGTAGGATTAGTAACAGTTTACTAGTGCTACTGCATGGTAGACATCTGGCTTTTGTACGCATCTAGCATACACAGAGCTTCTCATAGCTGATGCACTAGAGAATGTAGCTTTTATATTCACATCCTTAACTCTTTGAGGTATTATACCTTCAGATAGGTTAGTACCATATCTTAACGCAAGGAAGCCTTTCTTGGAATTTTCCAGAAAATGGAATATGTCCAAGGTGTACTACTTAATGTTATGGTCCCAATACCCTCTTCTCTTTTCTTCTGAACATTTTCAGAACTAAGATCTAACAAGTATCCTTGAGATCTCATCTCAAGGTATGGAATAGCCATGCTATAAAACACTTATTATTATCATTATATCATTCCAAATGATTAGGATATCATCTACATTTAGTATGATGAACACAATGGCACTCCCACTAAGCTTCACATAATTTATCAAGATTCTATTTGAAATCATAACATTTATAATTTCATCAAATATAATGTTCCAACTACTAGAAGCTTATTTGAGTTCATAGATGGATTTCTTTAAGCTTGCACACCATGCATTCCTCATCCATGAAGCCATGGGGATACTTCATATTAATATCCTCGATGAGGAATTCATGAAGGAATGCAATCTTGACTTTCATCTTGAAGATGTCATAGTCATGTTGTGTAGCTATCGTTAGCAATATCCTGATGGGTTTAAGCAAGGTTAATGAAGAGCAAGTCTCATCGCAAGCGACGTCTTCTCTTCGTGTGTATCTTGCGGATACGAGCCGTACCTTGAAGGTCTCTTCCTTCTCATCAAGTTTCCTCTTTCTCTTGAACATCCATTTACACCTTAACGGGTCTTACCCAGATAAATGGATCCTCGAGGGTCCATATACAACACTTGTATATGAAGCCATGGGGTTACTTCTTATGAATATCCTCGATGAGGAATTCATAGAGGATTGCAATCTTGACTTTCATCTTAAAGATGTCATAGTTAAGTTGTGTAGCCATAATTAGCAATATCCTGATGGATTTAAGCAAGAAGTCTCATCGCAAGCGACGTCTTCTCTTCGTGTGTATCTCGCGGATACGAGCCGTGCGTTGAAGGTCTCTTCCTTCTCAGCAGGTTCCCTCTTTCTCTTGAAGATCATTTACACCTTAACGGGTCTTACCAAGATAGGTGGATCCTCGAGGGATACTTCATAGAATATCCTCAATGAGGAATTCATAGAGGACAATCTTGACTTTCATCTTGAAGATGTCATAGTCAAGTTGTGTAGCTATAGTTAGCAATATCATGATAGGTTTAAGCAAGGTTAATGAAGAGCAAGTGTCATCGCAAGCGACATCTTTTCTTCGTGTGTATCTTGCAGATACAAGTCGTACTTTGAAGGTCTCTTCCATCTCATCAGGTTCCCTCTTTCTCTTGAAGATTCATTTACACCTTAACGGATCTTACCCCGATAGGTGGATCCTCAAGGGTCCATATACAACACTTGTATATGAAATCTACTTTAGACTTCATTGCTAACACCCATCTTTCCATGTCATGATCCTCAGAAACTTCATCACATGAAATCAGATCATTTTCATACTTAACTGACAAGTGAAATCCATCCTCAAACTTATTTGAAGAGGTATGAGTGTTTCATCTTTAATTATCCTTTTAGTTTCCGATTTCAAGAGCATCATTATCTTCTCAAGATTAAATGAGATACTTAACTTCATTTTCATCTTGATTCTCAAGAAAGTCATCCTCTAAGAATCATATCCTTAGAGATGAAAACTAAGAATCTCAAGGTTATAAAGTAGGTATCCAATACCATCCTTTGATTTTCCTAATGAAGCAGCACTCTCTGGTGCAAGATTCCAGCTTACTTGCATCCAAAGCTATGGACCAAACAACCCTAAATCCTCAAGTGTCCAACATTGGGCTAGGTTCCAAAAGATAGCTTATGAGGGTTTTCAAATTTAGATTTAAATGGAATCCTTTTAAGGATATATATTGTAGTCTCTACTACATATATACCTGGAAACTAAAAAATAATTATGCTAAGAGTCATCATTGATTAAACCATGTCATACATGATCCAATTATATCTCCCTAAAACTCTATTGAGTTAAGGTGTTTTAGGAGTAAGATAGGAACGATATTCCTTTCTCCCTAAGGTATTTCTTGAATTCATCTAATAGGTACAGGCTACCTAGGTTAGATCACATTCATTTCATCTTCAGACTTTGGTTCTAAACCAAAATTGTGAAGTCTTTGAACATTTCAAAGGTTTCTAAGGTAAAGGGAAGAAATCTCATAACAAAATAATCATCGAATGATATCACATATCAACAATTTTATTATGATACAGATGATCCGCATACATCAATATGTATGAGATCTTGAATACCTTGACATCTTACACCATTTTCAGAGAAGGGTGCATTAGACATTTTTACTTTGAATACAATCTTCACAAGTATGTAAGATTTGAAATTTTAAACATTTTAAAATTTCATCTCTTACTAGTCTATTGATCTCATCAACAAACATATGTCCAAAGCTTGATGTCAGATCATTGTCAAATGATCTTCATTCTCCTATTGATCTTTTAAGGTTTAATTTTCAATATTTAGAAATATTAATGAACTATTCATTAATATTCTAATTTAGTAAAGTCCACTAGATGTTAGATTACTATCTGAAATGTATCCATCATAACTCTTTATGATAGGTCTATTCCAGAATACATGTTCATTTCCAGCATTTAGAAATAAACAATGAGTGTATTCTGATATCTAGGTCATAGATACATTCTCTAAGACTAAGGTCCCTCCCACTGAAAATATGAAGTCTATCTATCCAATAGATATTGTTGCAACAATTGCATCAATATCCATGTAGACGACTATTAAACCTTATGATCAAATTTTCTAGTCTTCTAAAACATATACAATCAATTGCAAGTGTTATTAGAAAAATGAGATACAATTATTAGACTTTGATCTTATCAAATAAGCAAGGCGATATTAATGATTATATGTAGATGTATAATTTGTCGATGCACTATCCGAGTCCTTGTCTAAGGATCGTAGATAGTCTAGATAGTCATACATCGGCTTGTTGCAGTATTGGCATTCACCCAACTCTTTGGATGACATATGTATGGAAACCATAAAAGTACAATCAACTCTTTGACTTTCCTTCTAACTTGGGTCTGACCCATGCTTCCACCGTGCTCCCTTCATCTATAAACAACCATTGCTTAAGACTAAAGATCTCTTACATTAAACATGTCCACAAGGGATTTCAATATAAGAGTACTTCAACATTTATAAATGCTTCATCCAATTCATACAATATGAATATTATGAAGCATCATAAAAGACTAGAGTACAGATAGTAGAATGATGACACTTATCATATCTACATCCATCCCAACTCTTAAAGACATAGATTGAGACAGGTACTCAAACATTTTGAGTACATCATCTCTTATCAAGCCACCACTCTGCATAAGAAGTGAACCATGATATTCATGAATAAATGTCAAGAGCACATATGTTTGCCAGAAGATTTACTTCGGTTTTATAAGGATTATTTGACAATTACGATCATCATCGATATGTCACTTCCAAAGTACATTCGATGAGAGATCAAGACTATAGAGACATACAAACCATAGGGTTGTATTTAATTGTCACTCATTATTACGAGGAAGCTTGTTCATTGTAAGCGCATACATTATGTATCCAACTGCAAGTACTTTATCTTGATTATGGATCCAATCCATGATAATTCACTGGTTATTATTGAGTATAGTATTGAGTGGGTTTAATGAAGATTACCTGAAATAAGATATTTTGCATAAATAAATAGATAAATATATTACTTTGATTTAGGAATTTTTACATCAAAGTAGTCTTGCCTTGTCAATACTGAAAGTTCATTCCCTTATTCAGTTTCAATGTAAGAGATATACTTACAATATATCTCAAGCAAGATCTGGGATCTCCTTTTTTATCTTTATTACATTCCAATAATCTGAGAAACTGTAACTTGGATAAAAAGAAGGGGGAACTCATTTCGCCTTGCATGTCCAACTTGTATTTCCCAATTCGGTCTTTAACACCCGAGCCCACCACCCCAAAGGTAATGTTGACCCGTCGTTAATTGAACCAACCGTCAACAGGAATAGCATTCACCACGCGCAATCCAATATTACCCCAATAATATGAGGAACCGATATTGGGTTCACTACGCATACAGCCTTACTCTTTTGATAAGCAAATAACATGATCCAGATGCGCTTGTATGCAAGAATTGTCACTTCGGACAGGCGTCTCCTATATTCCTGGCGACGAAACCCTTCGCCTTGAAGGAAGACCATGGATGTCATTTATGTGATCCTCCATATCATGTTCAATTTCTAATTAATTATTATGAATCATATTCACTTCATTACTTCCATGGGAAATACTGCTCTATTCATGATAGAGAGTTTAACTTTAATTAGATCTAATTAATTTAATCATATTAAATCAATTATCAATCCAATGAATTAACCAACAAATATTTTTTTATTATTACTTGAAGGATGGTATAATCTCATAATATGTATTATTCAAATTTAAATAATTAGAAAACATCATGATCGCTTTAAGCATTATTCTTTCCTTACCCGCTGTCATGGTCACTACCGACAGGAGTGGGACAAATCGCTCACAGAGTAACCTGCTATCCCAACGATTCCCAATTAGGCACCATATCCACCTCAGATCAGGATAATACGATTTGATCATTTTGTATTTGAGATGATAATCGGTCTTTCAACCGAAGTTATACAATATATCATATTCATCAAAACCTTTTTTGATAATATTATAAGGAAATTTGCTAAACAAATTCCCATTCCTACTCAAGTAACAATGTTTGTTGGGATTGATGTAACCAATTATGATCAAGATCAATTATCTTATCATATTTGGTTATGGCAATGTCATTTAAGGAGATAATCATCATCAAATTTTTCACAAATATTCATCAATAATTATTTTATGATATAAATCATTAATTTCACTAATTGATTAAATAACAATCACAAGGTTCTTGATTAGGAAAGTAGTTTCAACAATGACCCTCACTTACCAAAATTAGCATATCTCAATCAATTTAAATCCAAATCAAAGAAAATAAGTTTCCATAGTTTGCTAATTTGATTTACAACAGAATCCAAGTGATTTCTAGATATTCATCAATAATTATTTCAGGAAATTTACCATTAATTTCACTAATTGATTAAATGAAAATCACAAGGTTCTTGATTAGGAAAGTAATTTTAAGCAGTAACCATCACTTACCAAAATTAGCATATCTCAATCAATTTAAATCCAAATCATGCAAAATAAGTTTCTATTGTTTGGTAATTTGATTTACAACAAAACCAAGTGATTTGCATGCATTTCAAGGTGAATCAAAACCGTCGTTAACTCTTTAAATACGTCATAACTCGTCTTCCCGAAACAGTGGTTACATGTTCAATAAAAAAGCATAACTTGACCATACAGATTCAAATCATGCAAAATCAAGTTCCATGGTTTCTTTATTTAATGAGGAACATAACCCAATTTTGCATTTAAACACTTTTAAACAGGACGAAAAAAATCACAAAAACAGGGTTGCGTGAACAAAATGCGATGAAAATTCACAAACCCTGAAGTGCATGTATCGTCTTATGTTTATGGATCGTATCTAAGACCTCCGACCTATGGCTCTGATACCACTTGAAGGACATGGGAAAATCCTTAAGCGCATCACGAAAGCGTGAAGATCGCATCATATGCGATCGAGAGCGACTAGTTGCACTAGTAGCTCGAGGCAGCGGAATTTAAAATTTTCAAACCAATGAAACCACATTATCCAAGAACACTTCGCGGATCGTTTCATCTAAAGCAAAAACAAGTATTAAGTTTACCACTTGAAGCGTGGTTGTAATCGAGTCTCTAAACGAAGAAACCTCCTGTCTCAAGTCCGATCTAACGGAGGAGACATTTGCAAGCATGTTGATGAAACACGTGCTCCTCGCAATCCAAGTTGATGTTCCAAGTGATTAATCTCTTGATTTTATCACACGAGATCCGACATCTTCACGAACGAGGTGCACTGAAGGAGACGGAGATCCACGGGCGATCGAAGCGACAACACGATGGCATAGCGACGACGACGTCGATCTTTCTAGGTCATCATGTCGACAATCACATGAGAGAGAGGATGTGTAGAGAATGATAGAGAGAGTTGTTGTCTTTTTCATTTCATGTAAAAGAAGAGCTAGGGTTGCCTCTCCTTTTATAATATTTTGGAAGTCCATGAGTCACAAATCATGGATAACACAAATCCAATGGTGGAGATTGATTTACGTTTCTTTCAATGGCTATGATTTTGTTGCAAAAATATTTTCAACAATAATTGATTTAAAATAAATTAAATATATTGAATAATCATCAATATATTCTAATTTAATCAAATCAATCGTCTTTGAAGAAATAAGGAGGCAAGCCTCCTTCCACATGAAGAGGGGAGGGACACCAATTCCATATAGAATTAGGTGGTCGTTCACCCTCCTCTTTAGGAAAGTGGCATGCCATTCCTATTTCATGAGATTGCATTATCTCATGATGCTCTCCAAATTTTGCAACAAGTTTTGTTGTAAATTATTTCACAAAAATAAATCCAAATTATTTCGTGAACATTGCAATAATGCCATTGGAAATTTGTGAATCACATTCACAACTTAAAATAAAATGTAAATTACATTTTCCATTAAAGTCCAATGTAAATTCAATTCACAACAACATTTAAATTGTAAAAGTTACTTACAAATAGCTCTCTCTCTCTCATATATATATATATATATTATAAATGGAGAAACTTCAAATGAGACGGGGTCTCACCATATATATGGTGAGTCACCCTCAATTTAGGCATCTTTCCAATATATTTTACAATTTCTTGTTTCATACATATAACAATAAATATTAACACAACATGTATAGTGAAATAAAATTATGAAAATATTATTATACTGGATGGAAATGTTGATTTAAATTTAGATGTTATATTTTACAAAATTCATTTTTTTACAATGTGCAGTTATGCTTTTACAAATCTGTTAAGAGTTTTTACTAAATTCGCAGTGGCTTTTACAATTTCAGAAAAGCTCCCACCTCATTTGAAAGGTCCCCTATTATAAATAACATTTATAATATATATGAATATGATTAATATGGATAGTGATATCCACATTATTCATATCCACGATAATTAAATCACATTTAATTGTCTTGGATCTCTATTCTCATGTGCCCAAATAAAATGAATCACATTCACATCTAGATAATTAAATCAAGTTTAATTATCTTAGATAACTCTCCTTATATGTCCAAATAATATGAATCAAACTCATATTATTCATGATAATTAAATCACATTTAATTATCAATTTCTCAATGCTTGGATACATTATCTACAATGAAGTTATCCTTGAACTCTTTCAAGGATAATGTACTTTCTCCACCTATACTTGGAGATAAGGACATGGCGATTGTACGTTCCACATATAGCAACTTGGATATTAAGATCACATCTCAAATCCAGATCTCGGGGACCACCTATACATGTTTGATTAAATCAAACCCGTAGATCAAATGTTTTTATTGCATCTGAATCACATTCAGATCACTTGATCACTGGGAGTCGGTATCGATCATATTCTTTCCAACAGTGTTGTAAAAGTCGCCCGACTGGCCGGACTAGTAGGTCCGACTAGTCTAATCAGTGGGGTGGCCGACCGAGTACTTACTAATTCTGACTAGGTACATTAATCGGTCAATTTTTGCTTGGAGATACCATATTTTTTAAAATGTTTTGCTTTTTTTATAAACAAACTTATTGTAATATGCTTAATGTTTTATTTAAATTCAATTACTTCTTTTATTTTATTAAAGTAGTATAAAAATGTACAAAATCAATGTAAATATATGTATAAAATGTGCTATATATTTAAAAATAATCATAAAATTCAAAGCCGACTAAAGTCCGACTAAATCCGATTAGTCGCCCGACTGTCGACTAATCCTTATCCTTAGTCAGTGACCCAATCGACCGAGTACCGACTACCGAATTTGCAACCTTGCTTTCCAAAAGCATATATCATACCTAGCTATTAATCACATACTTCACAAAAGTATATATCAAACCTACAAATTCAATCAAGCTTTCAAAGCGAGACGACCGTGCACGGAAGTTAATCCCAATATCTCATGAGTGAGCTATTGTGGGAATAGGCTTTGTTGTTGTTATTGTATCTCATGAGTGAGCTCATGTATTCCGGATCAGTAAATGAACCTGTATGATCGCTTTGAGAGATCGTATTACTCATGCCCTTGCATGCACACTAGTGTGTCTAGACCTTGGTTAGATCGTCAACCCATCGGTCTGCCAAATGTACATACTCAAACATATAGTAACACATCTATCTCCGATCAGAGGATGCGTGCCTATATCGTGACAGGATACGACATAGGTCTTTGGTTATCTCGATCTCGTTAAGTCAACTCTTTGTCATAACTTATCTAATACTACTAAATCTCTGTTCATATGCAGAGGACCTGCATCAAGAGGTCGATAAGATATTGGCCGAAAAAAAAAGGATTGTCATCTCCTAGTTAGGCTGGAGATCATCTTTTAATAATCACTTAACGGTGCTTGATGAATCCTTAATCAAACTCTTTAGATATCCCCAATCTAACTCTTTAGATATTCATCCAAGCATCGACCTCTATGATTCAACAATTGAATCAACAGTTGTATGATCATCAAGATGGCTATGGTACATAACCCTAATTGTAATAAGGGACCTATTATGCAAATTAATTATTCTTCATTTCAGATCAGGGAATGATATTTGCAATAACATTTATTTTATAATAGTTTGTCGTGGACACGCATGTCCAACAACCCTCGGACTCTAAGTTTGTCGATGATGTGCCTATCTCTGAAGACTCGCTCCTATGACATCTACACCTTGGGTATCCCTCTGCCAAAGTCATTTTTATGATGTTTCCTGAACTCATTAGTCTGAAATCCTTTCAATGCGACACGTGTAAGTTCGGGAAACACCATCAAGCTTTATTTCTTGTTTTACCAAGTCCCATGGTAGTACTGCCTTTCATCTTTGTTCATTGTGATATTTGGGGACCTTGTCTGTGACTCTGGTCTGAACATTAAGTGTTCATCGCTATTTTATAGTTTTGTTGATGATTATTGTAGAAATGGAAGAATGAATTGCATTATTGAGAGGTCCTAGGAGAGAAACTTGTTGGGCAATTTACAAGATGAATGCAAACGAAATAGATAATATGAAAACAATAAGAAAGATAACTAATATCTCAACACTCCCCCTCATGCTGGAGTGTAGATATCGACCAGGGTCGGCTTGGAACAACATCTCTGATAAGGCCCTCTAGTTAGGGCCTTAATAAGAACATCTATTATCTGGTCTCCAAAGCTAATATGTATAGTGGCGATAAGACCCTTCTGTATCATGCCACCTCTAATGGAAGTCTGGTTTGTTTGCAATGAAAAGAGCAGCTTGGTTGTCACATTAGAGGTGCATGGAAAGAGGCACCTCTATAGTCAGGTCATTAAGAATAGATATGACCCACAACATCTCTGTACTAGCATGCGCCATGATCCTGTATTCTGATTCAACACTTGATCTGGCAACCACGGTCTGCTTCTTGCTCTTACATGAAACATGAATTCCCTATGAACACATTGAAACCTAAAGTAGACTTCCTATCCTTTGGACACCCGTAATAATTTGCATCTACACCTGTAGTAACTAAAAGAGATGTATCTATGCTGAAAAGAAAGTCCCATACCCGGTATGTCTTCAAATACCTCAGAATCATATGGACTGCATCCATATGTGCCTGCCTAAGCTGTTCCATAAACTGACTCACTTTGCTCACGGCAAAGGATATGTCGGGCCTGGTAATAGTCACATATAGGAGCTTGCCAACAAGCTCCATGTACCTCCTCATGTCGATCTCCTCAGTGTCATCATCATAGCTATTCATGCTCGGATTGATACGAGCAGTGGCAGATCTGCAATCTGCCATACCTGTCTCTGAAAGAAGATCTGTAACATACTTCCTCTGGGTCATCACAAGGCCTCGTTGGTTCCTGGCAAACTCCAGTCCAAGAAAGTAACGTAAATTACCAAGGTCCTTGGTCACAAACTGCTGACCTAGGAAGTTTTTGGCAACCTTAATGCCATGCTCATCATCCCTATAACAATAATGTCATCCACGTAGACAAGAATGACAATAGTGTTGGACATGCGAGCCCACGACGAGCCATAATGCAATAAATGTTATTACAAATATCATTCCCTGATCTGAAATGAAGAATAATTAATTTGCATAATAGGTCCCTTAGTACAATTAGGGTTATGTACCATGATTATCTTCATGATCATATAGAGAGGCTGGTGCCTGGTGCTTGGATGAATATATAAAGAGTTGGATTGAGGACTCATCAAGCACCATCAAATGATTATTAAGAGATGATCTCAAACCTGAGAAGGGGATGGCAATCCTTTCTTTAAAGGTTGATATCTGACCGACCTCTTGATGCAAGTCCTCTGCATGGGAATAGATTCGGAGGTGTTAGATTAGTTAGGTCAAAGAGTTGACTTAACGAGATCGAGATAACCAAAGTCCTGTGTCATATGTTGTCACGATATAGGCACACATCCTCTGACTGGAGACAGATATGTTACTATATGTCTGAGTATGTACATTTGGCAGACCAATAGGTTGATGACCTAATCAAGGTCTATACATCGACGCGTTGGTGTACATACAAGGGCATGTGAGTAATACGATATCTCAAAAGGAACATACAGTTTATTTACTGAACCGGAAGACATGAGCTCACTCATAAGATATTGAAAATTATCACAGTCGTCTCGCTTTGGAAGCTTGACTAAATTTGTAGGACTGATATATGCTTTGGAAAGTATATAATCAACACCTGGGTATGATATATGCTTTTAGAAAGTATAAGATCAATACAAACTCCCAATAGTCAAAAGAGAAACTTCATGATTAATCCCTGAAGTAGACAGTGTAAAATTGATCTAATACTTCGGGATTATTCTGGATCTTCCAGTATGCAGGATATACAAGTATTAGGAATATTTGAGAGCGATGTGATCATAAACGATTGTATAATAATGATGCTTCCATTCCTAGAGAGTGACGAAACGGTTCTAGATTTTACTGACTCCTCTCAGCAGAGAGGTGATCTAATCTTGGTCCAAGTGTTGGACAGAGATCTGAATGTGATTCACATGCAATGAGAAGGTTGGTTCTGCGCTCATGATTTAATCAAGCAGCTATGAGAGGTCCGTAAGATCTGGATTTAAGATGTGATATCAATATCCAAGTCACCATACGTGAAACAATACAATCGCCCAGTCCTAATCTCCAAGTATCCGCGGAGAAAGCGCATTATCCTTGAAAAGGTTCAGGATAATTTCATTGTTGATATATATGTATCCGAACATTGAGAAATTTGATAATTAAATGTGATTTAATTGTCATGAATAATATGAATTTGATTCATATTATAAGGAGAGTTGAATGAGATAATTAAACGTGATTTAATTATAAAAGGATGTGAATGATATGAATGTAATTCATATTATTTGAGTACAAGAGAATAGAGATCCAAGATGATTAAATGTGATTTAATTATCATAGATATGAATAATGTGTATACCACTATCCATATTAATTTGATATATTATAAATGTGATTTATAATATATTAGAGAGAGCTAATTGTGATGTGTATTTATGAATTAATAGTTGATGTTAATTGGATTCACATTGAACAATTAATTGTAAGTGCGATTACATTTTATTTTGGACGTGTGAATATGATTCACAATTATCAATGGCATGATTGAAATTATCACAAAATAATTTGGAATCATTTTTTGAATAATAATGCAACAAATTTTGTTGCATATATGGATTATATGTTGAGATATGAGATCTCAACTGTTATGGAATAAAAGCCCCATCATTCCATTTAAGGGGGGCAACCATGTTGAGCACCCTCAACCTGTGGTCGTCTACCCTATATACATGGAATGTTGGTTGCTTTATCTTTAATCCATTCCATATTTGTTGCTTTGATTTAAATTGAATTATATTGATTGGTTTTTAATATATTCAATTGATTTAAAAGACAACAAATTATTGTTGCAAATTTGTGCAACAAAATCATGGCCATTAAAAGAAACACAAATCCATGTGAAACATTGGATTTGTATTGTCCATGGATTGAGATCCATGGATCCCAAAATATTATAAATAGAAGCGTTGCCTTAGCATTTTACTTTACACAAGTTAGAGACAACATATGCTCTCTCTTTCTCTACACGTCATCTCTCCCTCTCTCTTGTGGTCATCCACCTTGATGCCCTAGAGAGAGTCGCCATCACCGCAGCGTCACCGTTATGATGCCGGATTGCTTGCTTGTGAATCTTCGTCTCCTTCGGTGCGCCTCGCTCGTGAAGAAGATATCGGATCATATGTGACGAGATCAGGAGATTCGCCGCTTAGATCATCAACATGGATTGCGAGAAGCACGTGTTTCATCAATGCGCTCACAAGCATCTCCTCCGTCGGATCGAACTTGAGACAGGAGGTCTCTTCGTTTAGAGACTCGATCGCAACCATGCTTCAAGAGGTAATCCTAATATTTATTTGTGGTTTAGATGAAACGATCCGAGAAGTGTTATTAGCTCATGTGGTTTCATCACATGAAAAAAAATAAATTATGTTGCCTCGAGCAACTAGTGCGACTAGCCGCTCCCGATTACATACGATCCGATCCTCACGCTTCTGTGATGCGCTTAAGGATCTTACCATATCCTTCACGTGGTATCAGAGCCAGGTTGGAGGTTTCGGATACGATCCATAAACCTAGGACGACTTGAGCTCTTAGGATTTGTGAAAATTTCATAGCATTTCATTCACGCATCCTTGTTGTGTGGAAGCTTTCGGCTCTGTTTTAATTGTTTAAACACGAAATTATCATTGCATTTTGTTCCCATTAAATAAGGAAACCGTGGGATTTGAGTTTGCGTGATTTGGAATCTAATTGCTCAAGTTATGATCATTTTAATGAACATGTATCCACTGTTTCGGGGATTACGAATTTTAACGTAATTAAGGAGTTAATTATTGTTTTGAAATGCCTAGAAATGTGTTTAAATCACTTGGGCTTTGTTGTAAATCAAATTAGCAAACTTTAGAAACTTATTTCTTATGATTTGGATTTAAATTGATTGAGATATGCTAATTTTACTAAGTGAGAGTCACTTCTGGAAATTACATTCCTAATTAAGAACGTTGTGAATGTCATTTGATCGATTAGTGAAATTAATGGTTAATTTACTGGAATAATTATTGATGGATATTTAGTTAAATATTTGATAATGATTATTTCCTTAAATGATATTGCCTTAAGAAATAATAGATTAGATATGATCTAGATCACAATTAATTACATCATCTTCTTTCCAACAAAGTTGCTTGAATAGGAGTGGAGATTTGTTTAGCAAATCTCTTTATAATGTTAATCAAAAATATTTTGATTATTATTATATGGTATAACTTCGGCTGAAAGACCGATTATCATCTCAAGTACAAAGGATAAATTGGTATTATCCTGACCCGAGGTGGATATGGTATCTAGTCGAGGAGCGTTGGGGTAATAGGTTGCTCTGTGAGCGGTCTGTCCCACTTCCGTCGGTACTAGCCATGACAACGGGTAGGGAATGGATAATGCTTGAAAGATCATGTATTTTTCTAATTATTAAAATTTGAAATAATATATATGAAAGCACGAAAGTGCGAGCTATGGGTAAAGTATATATGAAATATATACACGCCCTGTAATTACCCACGATCATGATGTATTTTTCTAATTACCCACCATATAATTATTGCATAATATATACAAATACGCGAAAGTACTAGCTATGGGTAAAGTATATATGAAATATATACACGTCCCCCTATACTTAGCGTGTGTTATGTCCTCAAAGCACGAGAAGCGAGGAAAAAGGCATAGCTCGTGATAAGCGTAGGAGAGCTTAAAATAACGAAAAGTATAGAAGTCGCTTCGCCCACCTATACTTAGGCTCTGGTAGCCTAAGTGTAGAAGAAGATCAAAAATGGGGCGGACGAGGTTAAGAGGGGAAAGGGATGAGCATAGGTTAAGAGTGGAAATGGATGAGCATACACAGGGCGGGCATCGGTCCCCCCTCTACTTAGGCTATGGTCACCCTAAGGGCTTGTTTGGTTGCAGGGTTGGACAGGGTTGGGTTGGGCAGGGGTACCCCTGTGAACAGTAAACTGTGAGGAGGAGAACCATGTTTGGTTGGAGGGGTAACCCGGGTTGGGCCAAGCCAACCCTGTTCAACCCTCCAACCAAACAGGTCCTAAGTCTAGGACAAAAGTGAGTGTGAGAACCGATGGGATCTGGAGAATGTATATAGAGAATGGTGAATAGACTCGGGTCATTCTCCCCCTATACTTAGGATCAGGACATCCTAAGTATAGCCATAAAAGAAACGATATGGAGTTGGGGCAAGTGATTCGAATCACTGAGGAGGGAGGGAAAGAAAATATATACAAGGAGCAGTAAGAATATATAGATAGATCGTGATCTGAAACTTTTTGATGCTGATGATGGCAAGAGATCAATGTTGCAAGGCTCCATGCGCGGCTCTATGTGTGTATCCTGAGTCTGCCTCACGCATGAAAGCAATCTCCTCAACACGGACTAATTGTTCATTTGGTTCGACAAAGTGTTTCGCAGTTGTCCATTCACTAGGGATGTTTGTGCTCCATCTTTAAGATCTGAGATCTCTATACAACGACGGTAATGCACAACACGAACTATAATCGGACTCGTCTACTTGGATTTGGGCTTCCCTTGGAAAACCTTCTGCCTCGCATTGAACAAACATATCTTCTGTCGGGAACAAAGGTCTTTCGTATGATAAATCTATCGTGTCAATGCTTTACCTTGTCCTTATACATCAAACTGTTGTCGTATGCTCGGTTTCCAATCTCCACAAGTTCATTTAGATCCTTCTCTCTCTGTTTTTTCCCTAGGTGTGTTCCAATTGACCTTCTTGATTGCCCATTCTGATTTATGCACTAACTCTGTGAGGAAGTGGCACGGCTTCCCAAATACCATCCTGAATGGCGAGGTTCCAAATGGTGTCTTGTAAGCTGTCATGTAGGCCCAAAGGACTTGGTCCAAGATCTGAGACCAGCCCTTCCTATCTAGACGAACAAGCTTCTGCAATATGGTCTTAACATCTCTATTCGACACCTCTGCCATGCCATTGGTTTGTGGGTGGTAAGGACTAGCGACACGGTGCTCGATGTCATAATTCTTCACAAGTTTTTTTACGTCTTTGTTAACAAAATGGCTACCCCCATCGGATATCAATACTTTGGGAACCCCGAACCTAGAAATGTATGATATCTGATAAACTTACAGACAGTCCTGCTGTCTGCGGCTTGGGTCGGGATAGCCTCCACCACCTTGACAAATAATCCACCGCAAGAAAGAAATACTCAAAACCATGGCTAGCTGGGAATAGGCATATGAAGTCGATGCCCTAGGCGTCAAAGACATCACAAATGTTGACATGTTGCATTGGCATCTCATCCTTGGAACTAACGGTTCCTCCCATTCGTTGGCATACTGAGCATGACTTCACAAAGGTGAGAGCATTGCGAAATAGAGTCGGACAGTATAAGCCACACTGTAATACCTTCCATGCGGTCCTCATTCCAGAGTGGTACCCTCCTGTCTCCAGATTATGGCAAAAAGTAAGGACACTAAGGTATTCCTCCTAAGGAATACAACTCCTCCAGACACAATCCGGTCCTTCAAAGAAAAGTATCGGATCATCTCAATGGTAATGTCTCGAATTCGACTTGAGTCAGTCTATGCGCTCTTGGACCAATCTTCAGGAACTTTCTTCGAGGCAAGATAGTTCACTATATTGACGTACCATGGGAGAGTCGATAACAAAAACCGACTCGTCCAGAAAGGAGTCTCGATTCTCGAATAGGTGTACCATCAGATGTAACAAGAATTTCGAGACGGGAGAGGTGATCAGCCACTACATTCTTCTTTCCAGGTTTATCTCGGATGTCCAAGTCAAACTCCTGGAAGTAAAATCCACCTAAGAAGACGCGCCTTCGCATCCTTCTTTTCCATGAGGTACCGTAGTGTTGTATGATCTGTGAACACAATCACCTTAATTCCAATGAGATGAGATATGGAACTTATCCAAGGCGAACACTACCTCAAGCATCTCTTTTTCGGTAATTGTATAGTTACGCTAAGCGGGATCAAGCACTTTGCTAGCGTAGTGTATAGCAAACGGGACACCATCCCATCTCTATCCTAACACAACCTAACAGCAAAATCTGAGGCATCCGTCATGATCTCAAAAGGAAGAGATCAATCTGGGGTTTGTAGGATCGGGGCATCCGTGATCATCCCTTGAAGTAGCTTAAAGGCATCAAGGCATTTATGATCGGCAATAAACTCCATGTCTTTTCCTAAAAGTTTAGTTAGCGGTCGAGCAATCTTTAAAAAATCCTTTATAAATCTCCTGTAAAATCCAACATGCTTGAGGAATGGTTGTAACTGTTTTACGTTGGTTGGTGGTTGGAGTTGTATGATCACGTCCACCTTGGCAGGGTCAAACTCCATTCCTTTTTTGGAGAAGACATGCCCCAACACAATGCCCTCCATCACCATGAAGTGACTTTTTCTCTCAGGAGAGCATCAGATTGATCTCACAACATCTTTTGAGGACTCGGTACAAATTTCTAATATATGAATCGAAGGAATCACCGTGGATCGAGAAGTCATCCATGAAGACTTCAAGGAATTCACCGACCATCCCGGCGAATACAGCAATCATGCACCTTTAAAATGTACCGGGAGCATTGCATAACCCAAAGGGCATACGCCTGAAAGCGTAGGTACCAAAGGGGCATGTGAATGTGGTTTTGTCCTGATCCTCAGGAGCAATAGCAACTTGGTTGTAGCCCGAGAACCTGTCTAAGAAATAGAAGAATTCTTTTCCCGCTAATCTTTCTAAGATTTGATCGATAAATGGTAAGGGGAAATGATCCTTCTTCATCGCGACATTCAAGCGGTTGTAATCCACACAGACATACCACGACGTGGGTACTCTTGTCATAATCTCCTCTCCATCATCGTTGGTGGTCGTTTGAATTCCCGACTTCTTCAGGACAACATGGTGCCACCCACTTGGATCGGAGATGGGATAAATGAAACCCGAATCGCACCATCTCTTTCTTCACGACCTCTCTTAAATTTGGATTCAACCTACACTGGAATTCACGAGAGGGTTTAGCTTCATTTTCAAGGTAGATATGATGCGAACACAGAGCGGGATTTATCCCGTGGAGATCGGAAATGCTCCAACATATCGCCTTGCAGTTTTTCTCTAGGATCTCTAGAAAGCGAGATCCCTGCTCCTCGGTCAATCACAAACTGATGATGATCGAAAACTTCCTCTCTTGTCCCGCAAGGAAGGTATATTTCAGGGTTGTGGATAATGGTTTGAGCTCAGGTAAAGTGTGATCATGGAGAAAATCTAGCTCAATCAATTCTGACTCTGTACTGGTAGTGGCTAGATCTGTCTCTGAAGTAACTGCCACCAACTGACTCAGCTCTGGAGTCAGATCGTCAAAAGTATCCAAGCAATCGGCGAAAGTTACATCCAACTCACCATCCTCATCTTCTGATTGTCCTAAATAGGAAAGGACTAGCATGCCCAGCTAGGCCTCTGTGTCATCGAAGATGTAGGGGGATGCACTCTCTATATGATTTGCACATTGTTCTTTCCTAAGGATTTCGCAAACGGTCTCATGCACAAGATTCTCTCCAGTGGAGAGGGCCTCATTGGTGTTGGCTGAGTTCTGTTTCCATGACCCAATGGTGTCTACATGAACACAATCTGCTTCTGACGAAATGTACTGGGTTCTAGATTTGGAATTTGACCTCTGCCACCTTGTCTGCTTCATCTCAAGTTCCTCAACTCCGCCTGGAGTTTGGAACTGAATTTTCCCGACCTTTTAATCAAGTAAAGCCCATGTTGTTACCATGAAGGGACTTCCAAGAATGATATGGGAATCTCTCCAATTTCGAGGGGTCTCCATATCAAGGACTGTAAAGTTCACCATGTAATTCTGACCCACGAAATTGATGATAATGTTTCTCAGTTCTCCTTTGGACCTTTTAGTGGATTTGTCTGCAAATTGGGGCAAAGCTCTGGATTTCCTAAGAGGTCCTAGATTTAACCGCTCATAGAGGGTTGTTGGCATCAGATTAATTGAGAATCCATTATACAGGAGAGTGCGTGCAAATGCAGTATCATCGACATGACTCACCACATAATGGGCACCCATGTCCCTTCGTTTCCCTGGAAACGCATTGTTGATTGTGCAAGTAGTGGCTACTGACAAAACGTGCTTCTCAACACGGCTTCTTGTTTTCCTGCTGACCCTAACAGGTGTGCATCTCACTTTAAGGTACTTCTAAAATGCATGTGTCATATCCACATATTTATCAAAGGGGATTGTGACCTTCATATATTTGTTGCAAAACTCAGACATCTTAGGGCCATCTTTTTCGATTTTTTTAGATTTTTTCTTTCCACCCTTAAGAGCACGGGAGAAAGGATTATTGAAGACAACTCGGATTCTGAAACTGAAATGTTTTCATTCAAACATGAAATTGAGTTCTGTACAAAACTGGGACTCCGACTGGAAAGAAATTCATGAAACGAAACAAGTGGTGCATCTACTGCTACTCATGGTGTGTTCTCCTCAGATGGAGGTGCGGGCTCTTCATCAAGCTCGCTTGATTAATTGTTGGTACTCCTCTCCATCTTTTTGTTCTTTTTGTTAATTTTTTGTGTTTTGGGGACTTTGAAATCCTTTTATTCCGCTACTGAAAGTGATGGTGGTGGTGATGCTGCTCCTCTGCCTCCAAATTCTCCTCATGTAGAGACTTGGTGGTGTCTTCCTCATATTCCTATGCCCAATCAGGTATGGTCACGGTCCTTCCACTCCTGAGGGACATATGATTAACATTATCGTATGAAAGGATCTCATGCTTAGACAGAGAGTAATCTGAATAATATACCTGATCTCGTGGCCGATGCTGATCCTGATTCAGTATATCAGGGTTAGCCTGAACCTAGGCGGGAATTGGAGTCCTTGGTGCCATCTGCTGATCCTGGTGGTGTAAGACACGGTTCATATATGTTCTTATGTCATGGTAATCATTCTGCATCTGCTGAACACTATCGGTCAAAGTTTGGATGACCAAGGTGAGGGACCCCAAATCACTAGTGGGTGGGGTCTGTTGCTGCTGACTAAAGGATGAGTGATTCTGCTGTCTATATTGGCCCTGCTGGCCCTGCCGATACTACTGTAGGTGGGACTGTAAGGTGTAAGGTGGTGGTGGGCCCTGCTGACTCGAGTGGAATGTGCGATGTTGCTGGTGCTGCTGAGGCTGGTATCCTTGTCCTGGACGGGACTACACAAAACGCGATATGGAGACGGAGCTGGTTTCCTGGTAATCTAGGGGGTCAGTGTGACAGACCATTCCCTATCCCCGAGTGTCTGCCGACAGGGTCATGGTTGTACCAAATCTCGTTGATCTCAAACACCTGCGGAGGCTCCTCGTAGACTGACTCCACCTGGGGGGGTGCATGCTGCTCCTGCTGAGTGTATTGTTGCTCCTCAACCCAGCTGCTTTGAGGCCCCTGTACCTATTCCTGTACTAGGTGAACTCGATGTACAGGTACAGGTGGTGCAGAAGGGGCAGGTAGTCGTAACTTGGCTACCTTCTCAGTCAATTCTTCCACTTGTTTCGGCAATCGTGAAAGCGCCTTAAGGTCAGTGACCCTCTTGTGGACCCGTTCTGTCATGGTGAGCTTATCAGCTATTATCCCTATGCTAGGGATTAGGTCATCTGTCAGATCCGCTACAATCCTCCTAGGTGTCTCATGAGATAGGCTTGAGGGAGACACCTGATAGGCCTTGGAGGCCTGAGATCTTCCTTTTTCTGTCACCTGCTCTAGGATCTTCCATACGGCATCTTCGTTCTTATTCAGATAGCTACCTCCACAGGCTGCACTCATTAATCCCTATATTTCAGGGGTCATACCACAGAACAAGGTCTGGACTAAGATCGCCTTGGTAATGCCATGGCAAGGGCATTTCTGTGTCAAATCATTGAATTTATCCCAGGCTTCATGAAATGGCTCGTGGGGACCCTGAGAAAAATTAGCGATCTTTGTACTCATCTGCTTAGTCCTACTGAGTGGGTAGAATTCTTCAAAAATAAGTCTTTAAATTGCATCCAGGTCGTACACCTAACCCCGAGATTCCTCAACCAATGGGCAGGTTTATCTCCTAAGGAAAACGGAGTAGCCTTCCGCCTGATGTAATCTTGTCCAACCCTAGGATGGCTAAGGTTTTTACACACCAACTCGAAGTCTCTCAAGAAAGCATATGGTTCTTCAGTTGCATTTCCATTAAACTTCGATAACAACCCACGGAAATGGGGCTTCAGCTCAAATGCCTCTGGCGGTACCTCAGGTACGAGCCAACTATGTATCCCATTCTCAGCTAGTTATAGGCATCTACCATCGGTCTGGCTATTCCACCCGTCTCAATCACATGTCCCATCCTAGCCATAAGATCTGCATTCAGTTGCTCAGCTCTAGTTAAACGGACAAAGACTTGATGCATAGGGTCATGTTTGTGTTCCTCTTTGTCAGGTTGTTTCTTAGGCATCTTGGTCTCGGGTTCATCCTCTTCACCTGGATAAATAATGTGGTCTAGGTTAGAGGATGTAGTAATGAAGACATTCTTACCGAGGTGAAGGTCTTTCTCAGTGAGATGAGAGGAGAGAAAAGGGATGGTTTGAGGGTGACCATCCCGAGAGTGAGAGATCCCGAACTCAAGAGGGTCATGAGCTCAGGTTGGCCCAAGTTACGCTCAAACCGATGAAGACGCACTTCGTGAGGGGTTCAATGAGAGATTCGCGAAGCTCAAGTAAATATCCCCCTAGTCGGTCATCTTTGATGGCAAAAAGAAGCAATGTACGGAGCACAAATGTGCGAAGATAGGATTTGACTCCTACCTAAAGCAATCAACTGAATCACAAACCCTAAGTTCACACTCAACACGGTGAAGGACTCGAAGCTGGGTCCGATTAATCTGGTTGATTTTAAGTGTGATTTTCAAGCAAAGTTAACAAGGATTACGTGATGGCCTATAAGGAAGTCGGCTCAATGTCGACCGCGTCTCCCCTGTTTAACCTGTCGCCTAAGATACCAACGCCCTTACTCTATTAGCTCCTATCACCAGCTTACTCGGTTAATATCGATGAAGTTCAGGGACCTGCCTATCTACCTACCGAAGTAGGTAGGAGGCTGATAAGGATTGTCACTTCGCCCCGGAGGGTTACTAGCAACTTGTCACGTCGCACCGCTGCTTCACCCCTATCTACTTGTCGAAGTAAGAGGAGGCTACTTGGTGCTGGTCAGTTGAACTTTGAATACTTCATCCTATGATATTCACTAAGAGCGGGATACGTTGATATGGAAGGCGGGGATTTAGGCTCTATCTTAGTGTGTGTGCACACTCTCTGTACCCTCGCTCAGCCTGAAATCAAGGTCGGGTTTACTCTCCCGCAAACAGAATTTCCAATTTTAAATTGAATTTTTTGTCAATTCGTTTAGCAGTCCCGGTTTTAAGTTAGATGACCACTTGATTAGTCCAACACACAGGCACGCTTATCGTCCAGTCCCAATTTTCTTTAATCCTAAGTTGTAAAAATAAGGTGAAGGGAGTCGAGAAAAGCCGATGCATGATAAAACTATGATGTATGCCAAGTTCAGGAGACTTACAGTGATTCTCGCGCTCTACATGTGGGATGCAAAAAAGAATTGAAATTTTTACACTAAATGAATGCAAGCAATGAAAAGTCGCTCCTAGACAGGCAGTTCTATTAGCGAGTAAAGAATGAATTTAAATTTGGCTAAAGTCCTGCGGTCTAAGTGCATCTTTTAATGGTGAAGTGTGGTCCTAGACACTACGAGCATAAATAGACCTCGGAATCTCTAAGTGTCGCGAGTGCAGGATTTATTCTACAGCAAGCAACCGTACAACACAGAGAGTCCCTTTATTCGGTTACACACACGAGAACCAAACGGGAACCGCTTTAAATGCAGACTTTTTTTACAAGTTCTATCAAAGCCATTCAGTTTAATTCAATGCCGGTTCTTCGGCTCGCCTGACGAGTTACCTTCGATGCCTCGTGTTCCTCACACAAAAATAAGATAATGGTCAGAGAGAACGACACAGAATAAATAAATACTGAAAATAAATAGAGAGTTGTTCACAAGAAAAATCGGGGATCAGACTACCCGAGGATGGAAAAATTAAAATCTAGATTTTCTAAAAATTAACCTAAGATGTACCTCCCCAGCAACGACGCCATTTGATAGACACGTAAATCGCCCTCTTAATTCAATCCAATTAATGATTAAAATATGTGTTTGTTCGTTGCAGTCGAACAAAATCGGATCAATCAAAAACCACTTCTTCAATTATTATTCAAAAAAGTGAGCGGTTATATTTTTTACTTGGACAAGCTCAAAGTCAAACTCAATGAGGTAACTTTCTCCTTAGATTTGTTTTTAGTCGATCTAGATGCTAGGTTTTCAGAGAAGCATTTTTTTAAATGAGATAAATCAATGCCATGTAATTTCAAGCTAGTTTAAGGGTTAAAATACAATGTATGATCAACTCAAGTCCAAAAATCCTCAAACTTAGCCAGAAGTTGAAATATGATGAAATTAGACTACTATATTTTTTTTGGAATTTTTCGACTCAATATGAATTATTTAAGAATTAAATATGAATGCAGGGTGATTTTCGTAAATTAATTTTAATAAAAAAACCAAATTATTTTCAGAAATTAAATTATCCTGGAAACTTCTATGTGAGAAGAATCCAGAAAAAATATTAAATATTAAAAATAATTGATTTATGACTCATTAAAAATTAACTAAACGAATCACCAATTAATTTATTGCGACCTCAATATGCATGCAAATATGATGATTTTTAAGCACAAAATAAATCTACTCAAACACTACCTACTCTGAATTTTCGAGAATTTTCGGAGCAATAATTAATTTCATATTGAATTAATAGCAAACAGTGGGCAAAATGTTCAATTTTCCACGAAAATAATTATATTAAATAATTCGTAGCTCACAAAAATAAAACAAACATTCACAAAGATAAAAGCATAAAATATTCTACAATATGCAATTTTTAGAATGACAAAAAACCAGATATATATGAAGAAAAGCCCATTGGACTTAGGGCTCAGACATTCGGGCAGACAAGTGAATAATAAATGTTGAGTTATCGGGGGCTAGTGGTTTAGACATCCCAACCAGACATCATGAAATCCTTACAGAGACCGCAGCAACAAGCCAGTGAGTCTCCAGTTCGTTGATGCATCGAAAGAAACGTCCAGAGGGGTCGGGATCCGTAGGTACTTAATTCTGTATTCCGTATCATAAAGATGGACTCTTCTGCCTATAGAAGAGTTGGTATCTCTTGTACCTACAGGGTCTTCTACTTTCCCCTATCTCAGTTATTGCATGATTCTTTAGACATTCTTGATGAGACTAGATGAGGGTTCAAATTAAGGTGCAGATATAGGGGTTTGTATGCAAAACAGAATAAATAAATTGAAATAAAACAAATACAGACAGGACCATGAGGTAATTACCTACACATGAGTGGACTTGAATGCAATTTACCCCGAAGGGTACATGCTTCCCACGTGCGGTCCTGGTCAGCGGGGCACTGGTGCTATTCTCCAGAAGCTCAGGGGGTTTGGCGCAATTGTCCACCAGGGCATGTGCAAGGCACGTGCCTGCTTGAAAGTGAGGCCCTGGTTATTTGCTGCAACTAGAAGGGCATAGGAGTAAATCTCCCAGTGCTCACGTGTTGCACACGTGGTTGGATTTGAAGGCAAATGACAGGAAGATGTGGGAGGGGGGGCACGGGCGTAAATGTCCCCCGCCCTCACGTGTTGAGCACGTGCAAGGGGAAATCAGAGCTATCACGTCGCCCAAGGCTGTGGAGTCACGTCCCTCGGGGCGAATCTGCTGAAGAATATGCTAGCAAGCGATGCGGTCTGAGGTGAGCGACCGGGCGGTAGGTAGTTGCAGTCTGGTGACGGCGGGCTGCGCGGAGTGGGCTGCTCGAGGAAGAGGGCTCCGACGGGCGCCAATCCTTGATGCAGACGGCTGAAGATCCAGCGGTCGATGCTTGAGGGTGACGAGCTGTTGGCGATGAAGTCACAAAGTGGGGCGAGTCACGTGCAGCAAGAGGGAGCAGGGTAGAGCTCCGAGAAGCGATGGCGGCACGAAGTGCGAAGGCAGAGAGGGTGGCTGAACCGGAGGCGTTGAGGAGCAGGGGCTCCGTCGAAGGCACCTGGTCGTACGGGCGTGCCACTAGGGACGGTGCAGGCTGGTCGTGAAAGGGTTCTAATGTCATGCGCGTTGTTGCTCGTGCTCAAAGGAATCCCATGGAGGTATGCGGGCGATGCAGATCGATGACGAACTTGAGAAGGGCATAAAGCGAAGGTGGAGAGGGTGGTCGGTGCTAGGCAATGGAGTGTGACGGTGCAAGTGGTTTGTGAAGGGGGTGTGTTGCGAACAGGAGGAAGGGGATTAACAGAGGAAGAAGAGATCGGTGGAGAAGAAAGAGAGTTTACCTGAAAGGGGGGTCGAAATCGCTTGGGGATGGAGGGCTGGACGTGCCTCCGATCGTAGCTCAACACCTTGACGGTGGTGGAGCTCAAGCTGCTGTGGTGCGGCAGCAACAACGACGAAGTTTCTTTGTCGGATCTCGCCTAGAGATGGAGGCTTCTCGTCGTGACTAAACTTCCCCGTGCCTCCTCTATCACCGGAGAAACAAAAAGGAGCTGGAGATCCTTTCTCGTGATTTGGCGGATACCTGCAACGGGGCGGAGGAGCTCCTTTTTAAAGGAGGTTGGCGAGTGGCTGAGATCGTCGGGGAAAGGGGAGTGGTTGTGCGACGTGGGTGGTGAGTGTGAGCTCGCCACAAAGCGTGGAGCAGCAGATGGGAGAGAGTGTGATTGTGGGGAAAGACCGCGTGCCACCGTAGGAGGTGTGGCGGTGGTTGCGGAGGAAGCGGGCTGAGTGGCGCAGGTGCGTGCAAGCGGCGGAGGGCCCTGTCGCGCGTGAGAGGAAGGGGAGGGGGAACCATCACGTGCGTCGCACGTGATGAGTGGCAGGAAGGAGGAGGCGCCACGTGGCACGCATAGAGGCGGCCACGTGGCGGTTAAATAATAATTAAAAGAATTAAAGTAAATTAATAAATAATAAAATAAATATAAATAAATAAATAAATAAATAAATAAAAATGGGTGGCACGTTGCGGCTCTAGGAGCCGCCACGTGTCGATCCACAAAAATCAAAAATTTAAATGTAAAGAAAAATCAAAAGAAATAACAAATGGGTTCAAATCAAAAAGTGGTCAACATGAATGTTACTCATCTCGACGAGATCTACAACTTTTCTAAGGACCGAAAATCAACATAAGCCATATTACAAAGTTGATTTTTGGGTGGTACCTTATAGATATAAAATACCGCATTTTTATCTTTTGCATATTTTTTTATTTTTAAATAAGAGAAAATTCAAAATAAAAATCGAGAAAATATGAAAGGAATATTTACAACTTAATCAATTATTTTGGATTTTTAGTAGTTAAGAAAAATAAAAAGATAAAATGAAGGGTATTTTGGTCAATATATACAATATATAATAAGGGCCCAAAACCCAAGTTTCACATACGATCTCGGATTTTTATAAAATTGGTATTGTTTTGAAGGTCTTTGAATGTATATTACATTAAAAGTGAGTAGACCTAAATCGGACATTGTATGAGAGAGATGCGTATTTTAAGGTTCTTAATTTCAATTTTGGATTTGGGTTTTATTGGTCAATTTTACAAGTTAGTATTTTTTTGATATTTTTCCTTTATTAGTGTTAGTAATATACACATTATAGAATTGAATTTATTGGATTTGGAGTTAGTATAAAATAGATACAAATAGGTTAATATATATGAGGAATTTCAGGCTTCTTATTTATGCTGATATGAATGCTAGAATGCACATATTATTTACACATGCATGACTGCTAATTATGCAATATAAGTGATGAAATGCAGCTAATTATTCGAGAACAATGCTATATTTTCAACTTTTAGAGTGATGAATCACATATTCATCACTCTATGAGCGGTTTGTCCCTCTTCCGTCGGTACTGGCCATGACTACGGGTAGGGAAGGGATAATGCTTGAGAGATCATGATGTATTTTTCTAATTATTAAAATTCAAAATAATACGTTTCTGAGATTATACCATCCTTAAAGTAACAATTAAAATTATTTGTCGGTTGATTGATTGGATTGATAATTGATTTAATATGATTGAATTAATTAGATCCAATTAAAATTAAAACACTCTATTATGAGTAGATGTGTAATTCCCTTCGAAGAATTAATCGTAATGAATATGATTCATAATGATTAATTGGAATTTGAACATGATACGGAGGATCACAAAGTAACATTCATGGTCTCTCGTCAAGGCAAAGGGTTCCGTCACCAGGGATTGTATGGAGACGCCTGTCCGAAGTGACAGCTCCTTTATACAAGCGCATCTGGATTGAGCTCTTTGCTTCTCGAAAGAGTAAGGATGTATGCGTAGTGACCCCAATATGGAGTCATTATATTATTGGGGCCATATTGAATTGCACATAGCGAGTTGTATCCTATTAACGGTTGGTTCAATTAATGATGGGTCAACATCACCTTAGGGGTGTTGGGCCCGGGTGATAAAGACCAAATTGGGAATGCAAGTTTGACTTGTAAGGCGGAATGTATTCCTGGTTCTTTTTATCTGAGTTGCAAGTTCTCATATTATTGGGATGTGATAAAGATAAGGAGATCCCAGATCTTGCTTGAGATATAATGGTAAGTATATCTCTTATATTAAAAGTGATTAAGGGAATGAACTTTCAGTGTTGACAAAGCAAGACAACTTTGATATGAAAATTCTTAAATCAAAGTAAAATATGTATATATATTATATATATTTATGTAAATTTCTTATTTCAGATTTCCATTAAACCCACTCAACGTTATACTCAATAATAACCAGTAAATTCTCATGAATTGGATTCATAATCAAGATAGTGTACTTGCAGTTGGACACATAATGTATGTGGTTGCAATGTGTAAATTTCCTCATAATAATGAGGAATGATAATTAAATAGGCAATGGGACAATAACCTAGGGTTTGTGTATCTTTATAGTCCCGATCTCTCATCGAATGTACTTTGCAAGTGACATGTCGATGATGATCGCCATTGTCAAATAATCCTTATAAAAAATTAAGATATTTATGGCATACATATGTGCTCTCGACGTTTATTCATGAATGGCATGGTTTACTGCATTATGCACAATGGTGGCTCTACAAGAGATGATGTATTCAAAATTTTTGAGTACCTACCTGAACCTAGGTTTTTAAGAGTTAGGATGTATGTAGATATGATTAGTGTCATCATTCTATATCTATACTCTAGTCATTCATGAAACTTCATAATATTCATATTGTATGAATTAAATCAACGGCGTGTTGGGTTTATCATTTTTTGGCTTCTCAAAAAAATGAATTAAATGAAACATGTATAAATGTTGAAATACTCTTATATTGAAATCTTTTGAATTCAACATAAGAGATCCTTTGTCTTAAGCAATGGTTGTTTATAGATGAAAGGAGCTCAGTGGAAGCATGGGTCGGACCCAAGTAAGAAGGAAAGTCAAAGAGTTGATTGTACTTCTGTGACTTTCATATGACATCCAAAGAGTTGGATGAATGCCAATACTGCAATAAACTGATATAATGATGGCGTGACTATCAAGACTACCTAAGATCCTTAGAGGACTCGGATAGTGCATCGGAATAATCTATATTTAATCATTGAAATTGACTTTATTATTGGATAAGATTAGAAGCCTAATAAATGTATCTCATTCTTCTAGTAACACTTGCAATCAGTTGCCTATGTTTAGAAGATTAGAAAATTCGATCATAAGGTTTAATAGTCATCCAAATGGGTGTTGATGCAATGGTTGCAACAGTTTCTATTGGATAGATAGACTTCATAATTTCAGTGGGAGAGCCCTTAGTCTTAGAGAATGTCTCTATGACCTAAATATTAGAATATACTCATTGTTTAATTCTAATGTTGGAAATAAACATGAATTCTGGATAAACATATCATAAAGAGTTATTATGGATATATTTCAGATAGTAATCTAACATCTAGTGGACTCTACTAAATTAGAAAATTAATGAATGGTCCATTAACATTTCTAGTACTGAAAATTAGACCTTAAAAGATCAATAGGATGATGAAGATCATTTGACAATGATCTGGCATCAACCCTTGGACATATGTCTGTTGATGAGATCAATAGACTAGTGAGAGATGAAGCTTTAGAATATCTGAAATTTCAAATCTTGCATACTTTTGAATATTATGTTCATAGTAGAAAAATTCCAATGTACCCTTCTCTGGAAATGGTGTTAGATGCCAAGGTATTCGGGTCTCATACATATTGATGTATGTGGATCATTTATAACATAATAAACATTGATGATATGTGATATCATTCGATGATTATTTGTGATATGAGATTTCTTCCCTTCACCTTAGAAACCGTTGAATGTTAAAAGATTTCACAATTTTGGTTTAGAACCAAAAGTTTGAAGGAAGATGGCATGAATTTGATCTAATCTAGGTAGTCAGTATCTATAAGATGAATTCATGGAATACCTTATGGAGAAAGGAGTATCATTCCTATCTCAATCCTACCAATGCACCTAAACTCAATGAGTAGTAGAGATACAATTGAATCATGTCTGACATGATTTGATTAATGATGAATATTAACATAATTACCTCTTAGTTTTAATGTATATATGTGGAATAGACTATAATATATATCCTTAAATAGGTTCCATGCAAATAAGCTGGAATCTAGCACCAGAAAGTGCTACCTCATTGGAAAAATAAAGGATGGTATTATATACCTACTTTATGACCTTGAGATTCTTGAAAGATTTCATATCTCAGAATGTGATTCTTAGAGGATGAGACTCTTGAGAATCACGATGAAAATGAAGTAAAGGAGCTCATTTAATCTTGAGAAGATAATGAGGCTCCTGAAATCGGAAACTAAAAGGACAATTAAAGATAAAACACTAATACCTCTTCAAATGAGTTTGAGGATGGATTCCATGTGTCAGTTAAGTCTAACAATGATCTGACTTCATGTGATGAAGCTTCTTAAAATCATGGCATGGAAAGATGGATGTTAGCAATAAAGTCTAAAGTAGACTTCATATACAAATGTTGTATATGGACCCTCGAGGATCCACCTATATCGGTAAGACTCATTAAGGTGTAAATGGATCTTCAAGAGAAAGAGGGAACCTGATGAGAAGGTAGGGACCTTCAAAGCACGGCTCGTAGCCATGCACTACACACCGAAGAGAAGACATCGCTTGCGATGAGACTTGCTCTCCAGCGAACATGCTTAAACCCATCAGAATATTACTAACTGTAGCTACACAACTTGACTTTGACAGCTTTAAGATAGAAGTCAATATTGCATTCCTCCATGGATACCTCTTTGAGGATATTCACATGAAGTAGCCCTAAGGCTTCATGGTTGAGGAAAGTAAGGTATACAAGCTAAGGAACTCCATCTATGGACTTAAATAAGCTTCTTGTAGTAGGAACATCAGATCTGATGAAATTATAAAGGTTATGATTTCAGATAGAATCTTGATGAGCCATGCGAAGCTTAGTGGGAGTGCCATTGTGTTCATCATGCTAAATGCAGATGATATCATAATCATTTGGAATGATATAAGGATAATAATAATAAGTGTTTTATAATCTGATTTTTCCAAACCTTGAGATATGATCTCAAGGATACATCTTAGATCTTACTTCTGAAGTTAATCAGAAGCAAAGAAAAAAGGGTATTGGGAGCGTCACATTAGTAGTACACCATGGACATATTCTATTTTCTGAAAAATTCCAAGAAAGGCTTCTTTCCCTCAAGATATGGTACTGGCCTATCTAAAGGGATAGCACATCAAGGAGTTGAGGAAGTGAATGCTAAAACTGTTTGCCCTTGTACATCAGTTATAAAAAGCCGGGTGTATACTGAATGTGTAGAAAAGCCAGATGTTTGCCATGTAGTGGGAGTAGTAAACCATTACTAATCTTACTATGGAGATAAAATACTTGGTTGCAGTAATAACAATATCTTCAAAGATGACAAGACTTTTAGAGATAGTCATCTCAAAGTATTCAAGAAAGTAAGACTTTATAGATAGAGATCTAAAAGGTCTTAATTGCAGATACCTTAGGAGATAGAGATCTTCTGGAATAAGGTTATTCTGATAAGGATGATGGAAAATACATACTAGTTATAACGATTATTGAGATGTAGTGTCAAGGACGCTATAATTGACAATATTGAGTATTGGTTGCATAAGCTGCAACATTCACATTGGATGCGAGCACTGTTACTAGGAGACATGCAAGTGCCGTAAAAGGACTTGGCGTAGTCTATAAGAAACAGACTGACTGATCAGCTTACCTAGCTATTTTTCTAAATAGCCTATGATTGTCACATGAGTGCGGGTTTAAAGATTAGCCCATTAATGGCTCTTTGGGCTAGTGGCAGTTTGTTGGACATGCGAGCCCACGGTGAGCCATTATGCAATAAGTGTTATTACAAATATCATTCCCCGATCTGAAATAAAGAATAATTAATTTGCATAATAGGTCCCTTAGTACAATTAGGGTTATGTACCATGGCCATCTTGATGATCATACAGCTGTTGATTCAATTATTGAATAATAGAGGCTGGTGCTTGGATGAATATATAAAGAGTTGCATTGAGGACTCATCAAGCACCGTCAAATGATTATTAAGAGATGATCTCCAACCTGAGAAGGAGATGACAATCCTTTCTCTAAAGGACGATATCTGACCGACCTCTTGATGCAGGTCCTCTGCATGGGAATAGATTCGAAGGTGTCAGATTAGTTAGGTCAAATAGTTGACTTAACGAGATCGAGATAACCAAAGTTCTGTGTCGTATGCTATCACGATATAGGCACGCATCCTCTGACCGGAGACAGATATGTTATTATATGTCTGAGTATGTACATTTGGCAGACCAATAGGTTGATGACCTAATCAATGTCTATAGACCAGCGCGCTGGTGTGAATACAAGGGCATATGTGTAATGCGATCTCTCAAAGGGAACATACAGGTTCATTTACTGAACCAGAAGACATGAGCTCACTCATAAGATATTGGGAAGAATGAAATTCCGTGCACGGTCGTCTCGCTTTGGAAGCTTGACTGAATTTGTAGGTTTGATATATGTTTTTGGAAAGTATATAATCTACACCTCGGTAAGATATATGCTTTTGGAAAATATATGATCGATACCAACTCCCAATAGTCAAATGAGAAACTTAATGATAAATCCCTGAAGTAGACAGTGTAAAATTGATCTAATACTTCGGGATTATTCTGAGTCTTTCAGTATGCAGGATGTAATGTATTAGGAATACCTGAGGGTGATGTGATCATAAACGATTGTATAATCATGACGCTTCCATTCTTATGGAGTGATGAAACGGATCTGGATTTTAGTGACTCCTCTCAGTAGAGAAGTGGTCTAATCTTGGTCCAAGTGCTGGACAGAGATCTGAACGTAATTTTGATGTATTGAGAAGATTGGATATGCGGTCTTGATTTAATCAAGAATCTATGAGAGGTCTGCAAGATCTGGATTTGAAATGTGATCTCAATATCCAAGTCACTATATGTGGAACAATAAAATCGTCATGTCCTTATCTTCAAGTATCCGCGGAGAAAGCGCATTATCCTTAAAAGGGTTCAGGATAATTCATTGTTGATATATATATGTATCGAGCATTGAGAAAATTGATAATTAAATGTGATTTAATTGTCATGAGTAATATGAATTTGATTCATATTATAAGAAGAGTTATCTGAGATAATTAAATGTGATTTAATTATAAAAGGATGTGAATGATATGAATGTGATTCATATTATTTGGGCACAAGAGAATAGAGATCCAAAATGATATATGATTTAATTATCATGGATATGAATAATGTGGATAGCACTATCCATATTAATTTGATACATTATAAATAAAATTTATAATATATTAGAGAGCAACTGTGATTTGTATTTACAAATTAATAGTTGATGTGGATTGGATTCATACTGAACAATTAACTGTAAGTGTGATTACATTTTATTTTGGATGTTTGAATATGATTCACAATTATCAATGGCATGATTGAAATTATCACAAATAATTTGGAATTATTTTTGTGAATAATTATGCAACAAATGTTGTTGCATGGATTATATGTTGAGATATGAGATCTCAACTATTATGGAATAAAAGCCCCATCATTCCATTTAAGGGGGGGCAGCCATGTTGACCACCCTCAACTTGTTGATGTCTACCCTATATACATGGAATGTTGGTTGCTTTATCTCCAATCCAGTCTATATTTGTTGCTTTGATTTAAATTGAATTATATTGATTGATTTTCAATATATTTAATTTATTTAAAAGACAACAAATTATTGTTGCAAATTAGTGCAACAAAATCATGGTCACTAAGTCTAAAAGAAACACTAATCAATGTAAACCACTGGATTTGTGTTATCCATGGATTGAATCCATGGATTCCAAAATATTATAAATAGAAGGGTAGCCTTAGCCGCCTTTTATTTTTACACAAGTTGGAGACAACATATGCTCTCTCTCTCTCTCTTTCTCTACACGTCATCTCTCCCTTTCTCTTGTGGTCGTCCACCTTGATGCCCTAGAGAGAGTAGCCATCGTCGCAATGTCGCTGTTATGTTGTCGGATTGCTTGCTTGTGATCTTCGTCTCCTTTGGTGCGCCTCGCTCGTGAAGAAGATCTCGGATCTCGTGTGACGAGATAAGGAGATTTGCCGCTTGGATCATCAACATGGATTGCGAGAAGCACGCATTTCATCAACGCGCTTGCAAGCGTCTCCTCCGTCGGATCGGACTTGAGACAGGAGGTCTCTTCATTTAGAGACTCGATCGCAATCACGCTTCAAGAGGTAACCCCAATACTTATTTGTGGTTTAGATAAAACGATCTGAGAAGTGTTCTTGGATCATGTGGTTTCATCGCATGAAAAAAATTTTAAATTCCGCTGCCTCGAGCTACTAGTGCAGCTAGTCGCTCCTTATCGCATACGATGCGATCCTCACGCTTCCGTGATGCACTTAAGGATCTTACCATATTCTTCAAACAGTACATCTTTAGGTCCTATGCACAAACAAAGAGTGATCATCAGTCGATCATAAAAACCTCTGCTGCTCTATTAAGTCTGAGAGCTTTTGGAACCATGCTCTTGGACTCTTCTTAAAGCCATAGATAGCCTTGTGTGGCTTACAAACCTTTTGATACTCCCCCTCAATAGCAAACCCAGGTGGCTTTTGCATGTAACCTCCTTCTATAGATCACCATAGATGAAGGTATTCTTTGCATCAAGCTAGTAAAGGAGCCAATCTCATGCCACAGCAACAGAAAGAAGAATACATAGAGTAGAATGTCTGGCAACTGCAGAGAAAGTATCCTGATAGTCCACCCCATATGTCTGGGTGAACCCACGTACCACAAATCTTGCCTTATAGCGATCCACACTGCCATCTGCACGGTGTTTCACAGTGAACACCAACTTGCACCCCACAACAGATGCGCCAACTGGAGCTGAAATAAGACTCCAAGAACCATGTACTGTAGTGTGGCCATCTCCTCCTCCATAGCCAATCGTCAATGACTGTCTTGAAGAGCCTCCTGATATGTTCGTGGTATCTCCACGGCTGATAGTGCAAAGGTAAACCTCCTGAAATCATTTGACAGTCTGCTCAAGGAAACTTGGGTTGCAAGAGGATAAGTAGCGCATGCACATCTCCACTTTCGCAGAGCAATTGGCACATCAAGACTATCTGCCAAATCCCGAACCTATAAGTTCCCCTCTTGAAAGGGAACCTGCTCATCCTGTACAGAATCCTGGTGTACAGACAACTCGATAGTGTCATCAGTAGAAACAATGAGCATATTAAATACCAAAGGCGTGTTGGATGATAGACAAGACCTGTGGGTAAGGGGAACAGAGCGAGACATGCGAGTAAACACACGTGACAAAAACTGAATCATAGGAGCAGGTGTAGAAACATGAGTAGGTGTAGGTAGTAGTGGTAGTGGCAGCAGAGCAGGAGTAGAGGAAGGTGGTGGTATGACAGTAGGATGTGGAGGCCTGTAGATCTCAACATCAGATTCTGATGGGGCTAGTCTGTCACCTATAGGAGAAAAATACATGACAGACTCACAGAAAGTAACATCGGTATTGACAAAGTATTTCTGCTTGAGCGAATCAAAGCAATGGTACCCCTTCTAGGTACGAGAGTAGCCAACAAAAACATACTTGACAGCTCTGGGAGAGAGCTTTCACAACCTGGAGAGAAATCATGAATAAATGCAATAGAACCGAGCAAACAAGGTGTAAGGAAGAAAAGATCCTTCTCGAAAAACGTAATCGAGAAAGGAATCTTCTCTCCCAATGCAAACACCGGCATGAGGTTCACAAGATAACATGCAGTGAGCACTGCATCACCCTTGTGGAAAAAAGAATGAAAGAATAGAAAGACTTGTTTTATTCTAGAGGTCTAGGGGTACTTATATAGGATAAAACCATAGAGAGCTCAAAGGAGAAAATACGTAAATACCCCTAACAAGGTTACAAGAATATACTCCTGCCACATAGAATATTCTCTTAGCATATACTCCCGCCATATAGAATATTCTCTTAACATAAATTGTTGTCCTGCCACAGAATACTTCTCTTAACATATATTGCCGCCACATAGAATATTCTCTTAACATATATACTCCTAACTCCCCCTCAAGTTGGAGCATATTTATCAGTACTGCCCAACTTGGAAAGAATCCAGGAGAGTTGCTTCTTGGGAAGTGCTTTTGCGAAGACATTTGCAAGCTGAAGGTCAGTGTTGATGTGAGGAGTAGTAATCCTTCCAATCCTGACAGCATCACGAACAAAATAGCAGTCAACCTCTATATGCTTTGTTCGCTCATGGAACACCAGATTCGTGGCATATATGTAGCAGATTTGTTGTCACAATATAGTGGAATATGAGTAGTGTCAACAATACCAAGTTCTTGCAGAAAAGTTAATAGTCATGTGATCTCGCATGTAGCTTGAACCATCGCCCTGTACTCTACTTCTGCACTGGATCTAAACACAACAGTCTACCTCTTGCTTCTCCAAGTAACAAGATTTCCTCCAACCATCATAGCATAACATCTGATGGAGCACCTATCCTCTGGTGAGCTTGCATAAACTGCATCAGCATATGCAATAATATCGGTGTACCCATTTTCCTCATAGAAGAGGTCACTTCCTGGTGATTCCTTCATGTATCGCAGAATCTGAAGAATATTCTGCCAGTGACTGTAACAAGGTTTCTCCATGTGTTGACTAGTTATGCTCACTACATAAGAGATATATGGTCTGGTGACAGCAAGGTAAAGAAGTTTGCCAACCAGGTTTCTTAGGATCTGCAGGAATACCAGCAGGCTTGAATCCAAGTAATCTGACTACCGTAAGAATGTCCAGACAGTATTTTCTCTGTGAAAGATGAAGACCCACTGTAGTATGTAATACTTCTATGCCCAAGAAGTATCGTAGTGGACCAAGATCCTTAGTAACAAATACCTTCTGAAGGAAGGTCTTGGTCTATAGTATCCCTTTATCATCATCACCTGTGATGACCATATCATCCACATAGACTGCAAGAATAACAATACCAATTGTTCGTCTTCTGACAAACACAAAATAATCAGAGGTTGTTCTCTGGAAGCCAAGAGTGATGATCTTTGCAGTAAGTCTGTCAAACCATGCGCTTGGGCTTTTCTTTAGGCCATATATTGCTTTGTGAATTCGACACACACTCCCCCTCGACTTCATAACCCGAAGGTTGCATCATATATAGTTCCTCATCAAGATCGCCACATAGAAATATATTTTTCACATCTAACTGAAAGATAGGCCATGCCTTATTAGCTGCCACAGAAAGGATAGTCCTTATTGACCCCATACGTGCAATCGAGAATGTCTCAAAGTAATCCACTCTGTATGTCTGGTGAAGCCCTTTGCCACGAGACGAGCTTTAAACCTGTCAATCGACCCATCCGGTGAATGTTTGGTCGTGAAGACCCATTTGCATGGCACGGGTTTAGTCCCTTTGGGGCATTGCATTAGATCCCATGTTCCCTTGGAAATAAGAGCATCCATCTCATCATCCATGACCTTTCGCCATCCTGAATCCTGCAAAGCACTATGATGGTATCTTGGAATAGAAATGGTCAGAAGAGCATCTACATATCTTCTTTCAGTGGTTGATAAACTAGCAGTAGAAGTGAAATAAGACATGGAGTGAAGTGTGCACTGCCACTTAATTGTGCGTAGAGAATTGGGAAGCTCCGCCGATCATTCGGGATAGCAGTGGAGGGGACACTTGAATTAGGTATATCATCCTGCAATAAATAGATAGGTATTGAAACATCTGGTTATTGGGATTTTTTTGCTTACAGACAATGGGTGGAGGTGGGAGATCAAGAGGGTTATCAGTAATAGATTATGTGAAGAAGCCGGTCTGCTCAAAAAAGGTTACATCTGCAAATATATATTAGCGACGTTCGATTGGATCATGACACTTATAACCTTTTTTAGTACAAGAATAACCAACAAAAACACATTTAATAGCACGAGGAGAGAGTTTGTCAGTAGTGTGAAAGTTATGAACAAATGCAACACATCCAAAAATTCGTAAGGGTAGAGGAAAAAGTAGCTCAGTTGGGTAGAGCAGAGAGAAGGGGGTGGATCCATTTAGGGATGGAGATGAAAACCTGTTGGAAAGATGGAAAACAGCTAAAACAGCATCCCCCAATAGGTTTTGGGAACTTTCATCTGGGTGAGGAGGGATCGGGCTATATTTACAAGGTGTCTGAGTTTCCTTTCGACTGCCATGTTTTGTTGCGAAGTGTAAGGACATGATGTTTGGTGAATGGTGCCCTGGGATGCAAAGAAGTTGGTTAGATCATGTTAAGCGAATTCCAAATCGTTATCTGTGCAAAAAATTTGAACACCAAAGGAAAAGATATTTTTGACATAATGGAATAAATTCTTAATAATATTGCTAATTTCCAGTCGTTTTTTAACAGATAGACCCAAGATGATCGATTGTAGTCATCGATAAAAACAACAAAGTACTTATGTTCACTCAGAGTACGGATCGGACAGGGTCCCTAAATATCACAATGGACTAAAGAAAAAGGAATTTTGCGGCGAGGTTCAGAACGAGTAGGGAAGGACGCTCGATGATGTTTCCCAAACTGACACGCCTTGCACTCAAAGGGCTTGAGCGTAGAAAGCTTGGAGAACATTAAAGAGAGAGCTTTGACGGATGGATGACCGAGGCGAAGATGCCAAAAAAAAGGATCAGTGGATATAGATGTAGCGCCAGCAAATCAGAATCAGAGGGGATATCAAGATAATATAGATCGTTCTTCTCATGTCCCCCACCGAAAATATGTCTCGTCCGGATGTCCTAAAAATAACACCAGAACTCATCAAAAATCACACGACAGTTAAGTTCCTGGCATAACTTGTGAACAGATAAGAGACTAAGCGGAAAATTAGGAGCATAGTACACATCACTAAGTTGGAGTTTGGATGAAAACTCCATAGTCCCCACAGTAATGATAGGGGAATGTGCTCCATTGGCATCCCGAACAGTCCTCACAACGGAAGACGGATGTGCAGAGGTGAGAAGACTATCTTCTCCCGTCAGATAAGTAGAGGCACCAGAGTCAATGATCCATGCAGGGCTGGATGCAGAGGTAGCATTAGCAAGTGTATCTGAAGTAGTGGCTAGACTCGCAATAGGAGCAGAGGTGCCAGTGTTACTGGCAGAATTTTGTAGCAGTTGACGTAGTAGACGAGCATACTCATATGCAGTGAAGGATGCCTGACTATCACTAGACGGTTGTTCTAGCGAGGTATATGTATTATCATATGGGACTATATATAAGGTAGCCTCATAGGCACTGTTGGCATTAGTAGGCATGCCAAACTTTTCCCAACAACGTTCAGATGGATGATTCCAGCATCTACAGTGAGTGCATGCTGGATAGCAGACGGTGGCAGGATCATGTCCACGTCTACGTCCGAAGTCACGTCCTAGTCCAGCCTCACGGCTGACGAGCCGCTGAATACGTTGTTTAATTCGGTCACGTTGTAGCACGTGTACTTAGCGATTCGGTCAGAACCGAGAGAAGATCTCCGTGAAGAGTGTCTCGGCTTTAATTTATATCCCGGGCAAGTCCGGGGTCGAACTCAGGGAGGCAAAGGAACAACTTGGGTTTAATTTGCAAATTTAAGATCTAGATTTCCAATGCGGTATTTTTTTATATTTTTTTATGCAACAAGAATGCAAATGCGAATGAATCAAGACACTAAGAAAGCATACAACTTAGCCAAATTAATTTGAATAGCAAATAAGTCCAATTTAGCAAAGTTATATTTTTCCTAAAGTCTTAATCCAGAGATGAATGCAAGGTACTTTTTTTTGGAATTTTATGGGTTAAAATGCAACAATGAAAAATGCACACTTTTTAAGGGTCTTTTTGCAATTTATCACACAAACAGTAAGCAAAAATCATGAAAAATTTACTGGAACATAAACATGATGCAAGAAAGCTACAGTAAGTTTTTTGGAATTTTCTGACAAAGTATGAATTTTTTTATGAATTTTTTAGTGAAAACAGAGTGACAGTGAGTAAATAATTTTTAATAAATCCACATTGTCAAGTTAATCAGAGTGCGAATTATCTTAGAAAGATATTTAGATGAGCATCCAGTAGAGTTGAAATTTCGCAAAAAGAATATACATGGATTTAATTAAAAATCAAACACTAAATTCACTCTACAATTTATTCCAGGCACAAGACATCTTCATTTTAAATGAAATTTGGACAGTAAGTTCTTCACGCTTCAAGGCATCACATATAATTTTTTTAGAATTTTTAAAGCAACCATGTGTGAGATATAATTTTAAGAGTCCAGATTGGGTAAAATATACAATATTTCAGTTAACCATTTTTAATTAATTACCCAACTACCATAAAAATACAAATAAATACCCACAATGTAGAGAATTAGTTGCTCCACACAATGATATTTTTCTTTAAATAAACAGATGCCAAAATAAGATCCAAATTAATGCATGAACACAGGGGTCTTTGTGCAAACTCAGAAAACAATATTTACATCAAAAACGTGTACAGGGACCATTTTGCAATTACCAAAACTATATACAAAAGTTACATAATTTTTACAATAAAAAAATTTAAAACTTTACCTTCTTCTTCTTCCTCACGATGGGGGAGGTGAACCCAAAGGGGGTGGGCGGCGTCGGGACGGCGGCGGCCGCCGCTGGGGCTGGAGGCGGCGCCTCCCACGCGCGCGCGGCCGCGGCGGAGGGGCGGTGCGGCGGTGAGGAGCCGGCGCTCTGGCGGCGGCGAGAGATGAACCCAGCGGAGGGCGGCTTCGACGGGAGGCGGGTGGTCGGCTGTCGCGGCCGGCGGAGGCGCGGCGGGTCGCGGCTTCGACGGGAGCGCGGCGGGTCGCCGCTGATGGCGGCGGAGGGAGGGGGCGGCGGCGGCTTGGCCGCTGCTGCTCCCTTGAAGGAGATGGCGGCGGCGGTGGGTTGCCTCCCACTGCTGCTGCCGTGATTTTTTTTATTTTTTCCTAATTTTTTTTTATTTTTTTTTCTTACTGCTGTAATAAAAAGGATTTTTTTTATCTTTTTTATATTTTTTTAATTTTGTTAATACAGGGAATGAACATGATGGGGAGAAAAAAAAAGGTTGGTGGTGGTGAGGATGATGAACTAAAATAAATGTGAGATTTTGGGTGGTGAATGTGATAAAAAAAAATTGCAAATGAAATAACAAAGATGACAAAATGAAAATAAAATTACCTACGATGGACGGTCGCCTATGATGTGCTCACGAAAGCACGGTCTTCGCTCAAATCGCCGGCGAGCGATGAGCTCGAGCAGCGCGCGGTTGCGGCTGCGATGTTGGCCAAAAAGCCAACGGATCTCACCGGAGAGAGGGCCGTCGTCGCTCGACTGCGGTTGCGTCGCTGTCACCGATTCAACTCAGGGAACTAAGCTCTCCTCACATAAAGATGGATCGAAGGCAAAATTGAGGAGAATGAGAGGTATATAAAGAGAATGGAATGAGAGGTTATTAAAGTGGTGGAGTTGAATGGGAGGTTGATTTATTAATGGGGTTGAATGGGAAGTTGGAAAAAATGGTGGAATAATGGAGTTGAATTAGTGGTTATTGTAGAGAATGTAAAATAAAATAAATAAATAAATAAATAAATAAAATAAAGTTGTCTACTTTAATTACAATAGAATAAAAAAATTAAAATAGATAGTGGACAATTTACAAGGGAAGACAAACAACATGTACACATTTTTTACTTTCCTAATATGTAATTTTTTTGTCTTTTTAATAAGAGATATTTACAACGAAAAAATACAATAAAATAGCATAATTAAAATACAACACAAGTATGATTTTTTTTGTATTTTTAATAATTAAGAAAGATATAACAAAAATAAAGAAAGTATGAATATATACATAATGTACAATGTACATCTAGGTCCCAAAACCCAACTTTTGCATATGAGCTCCGATTTTAATGAAACCACTTCCGTTGGATAGATAATTTTCTAACTTGAACTTTAAAAGTGAGTTTGGTGAATTTGGAGTTCAGACGGAGCGGGAATTTAGCTTGGAAGTTGGACTTTACGGCTTTTTCTCTTTGGGATCTAGGAGCATTTATTTGAGGTAAAATTTGTTTTGTATTTTTGTATTTTTATATACATTTTTATAAACAAGTTAGAGAAAGAATTAGGCAAAAAGGAGTTGAAATGAAATTATTAAAAATACATGAAGAAAATACATAAATAGCCCTAACAGGGTTATAAGAATATACTCTTGCCACATAGAATATTTTCTTAACATATACTCCTGCCACATAGAATATTCTCTTAACATATACTCCTGCCATAGAATATTCTCTTAACATATACTACTGCCACATAGAATATTCTCTTAACATATATACTCCTAACAACCCCAGTAAGCTTGAGGAGCATGACTATATCAACAAGCTTGTTCTGGTCGCATCAAGTTAGTGACGGTGTTTGCGCTCGGCAATATAGTTCTGCTGGAATGTACGAGCACATGAGGTATGGTGAACAATGCTAAGAGATCCAGCCTCAGACTTACTCTTCAATAAAAAACACTGGAAAGACTAGAAAAATCATTGACAACAACAAAAAAAACGATGTCCCTGGTGATCAGGGACACGACTCGGACCCCAAATATCTAAATGAAGAAACTCAAATAACTGAGAATTGCTCCGATTCTGACAGGATAAAAAAGAGGAACGATGATGCTTCTCAAGATGGCATGCCTCACACTGGAAGGGGGGTCTCGCGGAAATCTGAGGGAGAACATGACACAAGTTCTGCAAGGAAGGTGGCAAAAATGAATGTGCCACAGATATGGTGAGATTGGTCCCGTAGGTATTGTAGAAACACCAGCATGAGGAGGTTGGACCAGTCTGTAAACCCCCGCTGCTCACGGCCACATCCAATCACCATGCCCGTGAGCATGTCCAGAAATACAAGAGACAAATTGTCAAAAATTACATGACAATGCAGATCCTTAATAATCTGACTAATGTAAAGTAAATTCATCTGAAAGTCAGGAGAATATAAAACATTTTGAAGGTGCATGGACGGTGTCAAATGCACACCCCTTGTCTTATAATGGGTAAGTGATCTTCGTTAGCAATAACAACCCGTCTTCCAGGAGGTATGGTCTTATAGGACCTCAGTTGAACTATGTCTCCATAAAAATGGTGGGAAACACAAGAGTCCATAATCCACTTGATCATATATGCAGCACAACTACTAGTTAAAGCATAAGCGATACTTGAGGAGCTCGAAGAGGCTCTAGCTGGTATCTGTAGTGATGGTGCCTGCAACAGGAGTCATGATCTCTCGAATACGAGAGAGAATATCACCCAGACGAGAATCGACCAGAAAAGCTAGACTCTCTGTAGACTCAATCAGTTCTGTCATGCGACTAGAAACAATATATCCATACTTCTGGAAGCATGTATCCTCTGCATGTCATGGTCATCGACAGTAGGTGCAAGGGCCACGCTGACGTCCACCGCCTCTGCTACGAGGGGTACATCCTATGAACTAGGTTGTCCCTCATCCACAAGAAGTGGCCATCGCTGAAGAGGGCGGAGGAGTAGCTGTAGAAGGCATGATAATCCGGTTGAGACAGCTATAGGCCACCTCCATGGGAGGTATGGTAACTCCGGTAAGAAGCAATGTACGCGTTGCATCATACTCTATATCAAGGACGACCATGAAAATTCTAACCATCGTGAAGTTCCTATATGTCTTTTGTTGCTCCATAGATGTCATAACAGGCATGTAGCTAAGAAGCTTCTCGAACATGCCACGGAGTGAAGAGCAGTACAGGTGTATTGGCCAACCATTCTGCTTGGCCTTGTAGATATCGAACTATAGCTGAAGAATCTGGCCTCATTCTTCGCTTGAGAATAGGTAGATGCCAAAGTGTCCCACATCATCTCGACGATGGGTTGATTCAAAATATTATTGGCTATTTTTGTGGAGAAGGCGCCTCTCCTTTCCCTCTCAGCCACAACCATCGTTGCCGGCTTGCCGCTACCGTAGGAGCGACAGCCGCAATAGACATAACAGTCGCAGCCTGCGGCCACAAGGTGCCACCATCGAGAAGCAACAACAGCAACCCAATGCTGTTATCGTAGCCCCAAAGAGGGCTTCTTAGTCGCCTAAGAGGACCTCTATCGCTGCATATACTCGAGGTGTCAGGGGGATATTGCCAACCCTCGTAGCACCCTAGAGGTCACCATCATCGTCTGTGAAGGCCTATAAATCGCTGCCAAGAGTAGTTTAACTCACTGTTCAGTCTGATTTTGAAGTTTTTAGGATGGTCAGTGATGTTGATCATCTAAACCACCCTCGTTACCCGAAGAAGCTTATAAAGGATGGAAGAAGTTGTGGTATTAGTCTACACCAACAACCATCTTCATGTATATCTGTTTTATGTTCATCCTTGCCTACAACCCCAGTCTTCATAACAGTCGTCATCATATCAGATAACAAGTTCGACTCCAAGATCGATGTCTCATTCTCGGGTGCCTTCAAAGGTCTAGCACGCATTGTTAAGATGGATGGGAGTAATTATGAGTCACGTCCTATGTAATTTAGGAGCCTAATGTAGTGCAACGGTAAAAAACACAATCTAACGTAGGACGAATCAATCGCCAAGACTAGAGTTAATGCCTCGTGGGAGACAAATGACGTATATACGTGTATTTGATTATCTGCGATGGTGTTCGTGGAGATAGCTAATGATATTTTGAGTCATCCCACCCTAAAGGCGATGTGGGACATCCTTGCTGCTACCTACTCGCATGCGAAGAATGAGTCGAAGATACTGCAACTACAACATGATATCTTTACTTCAAAGCAGAACAGATGTCATTTTCATGCCCTTTATACTTCTCTCAAGGGCATGTTTGAAAAGCTTCATGGTTTCATTCCCTTGACTACTTTTCCAGAGTAGCTCAAGACTTACAGTTTTGTATTGATGCCACTATAGCTCCAATGGAGGAGGCATACCTTAGATTGAGCAGGCTTTCTATAGCACCAAGTGGTGTTACTCATCAATCACATACCTCCTCGACTATGGCCACATCTCGTAAGGGAGGAGGTTCTACACAGTACACAGTACAGAGGACGTACTACTCGTGGCAGAGGGGTAGTCGACCCAGTCACTAGTGCACTTACTGCCACAAACAGGACATTTTGAGGATACATGCTACTCCAAGCATGGCTTTTCTGTTTCGGCTCATGTTGCAAAGCAGAATTAGCCATCTAGTACTCCTCTTCCTGCACCTGATCAGAGGTTTGATGACCTTCTGGCAAGACTGAAAGAGATCATGCCTGAACATGGATCGTCTACTGCTCCCTCAAGATCTTCAGAGGTAGTTGCTTCAGCATCTACCACCACATCAGGTACTACATATGCTTTTACTAGTTGTTGCAAAGAACATTTGTTAGTATGGATTATGGATTCAGGAGCTTCACACCATCTCTGTGGTGATAGAGGGCAGTTTAGTGCATACAAATCGATTCCGCCATGCAGATTTGTAGTGATAGCAGATGGGAGCCACTCTCCCATTACCAAATAGGGAGAGGTGCAGTTAACTTCGACAGTGGCTCTACAGAATGTTCTTCATGCTCCTAATTTTTCTAGGAATTTATTGTCGATTAGTCAAATCACCAAAGTCTTACATTATTGTGCCATATATGACCTGTCTTCTCTTGTGTTTCAGGACATTCTTACAGGTAGGTTGATTGGTCGTGAGCATGGAGGTCTCTATAGACTGGTCCAGTCCCCATATGCTGATAATTCATCTTTCGCACTGGATCAATCTCTCCTTATGTGTGGCACCTCTGATTTAATCACCTTCCTCTGCAGAAGTTGTGTTACGTGCTTCTTCATATTTCTCCTCGCTCTACCCTCCAGTGCGAGGCTTGCTAGCTTGAGAAGCACCATTGGTCTACATTTCAAAGTCGTCATGTTCAAGTAGTCGTAGTATTTTTGAGTTGATCCATCTTGACATTTTAGGTCAGTGTCGTGTCCCGTACCATTACGGATACATATTTTATCTTGTTGTTGATAATTTTTCCAGGTTGTCATGAGTATTCCTACTTACAAATAAGTTTAATGTTGGTCATGTCATTCAGTCTTTTATTAATGAAGTAAATAGCATTTTTCTGCAAATGTCAAGTGTATTCGTTTTGATAATGCATTAGAATTCTGTAGCTTAGAACTCTTACAGTTCTTCGGGACTATTAGTATTATACATCACTTAGTATTATACTTCAGACTTCATGTATCCATGCATTCCAACAAAACGGGGTGGCCAAACACAAACATCGTCACGTTTTGGATGTCACCAAAACCCTATTAATTCAGAGTTATGCTCCTCATTCCTATTGGGAGATGTGGTTTTAATTACTTGCTACAAAGTGAATCGTATTCCCCCATCTATGTTGGGAGAAAAGATTTCAATCTTAATTGTGTTTTCCAAGAAGGATCTCTTCTCCCTTACTCCTCGTGTGTTTGGGTATGTTGCCTTTGTTCATTATACGTCTCCTGTGTCTTTGTGAGGTATCCAGAACTCAAAAGTGATATTGTTGTTTTGTTCTTGTTCGACGATTATGTTACTGTGGAAGTCACTTTCTTTGAATCCATTACGTTTTTCTCTCCTACAGGTTATAAGTTGATTCCTTCATATCCTGGAGAAGATATATATGCCTCTACCTCTAGTTTCTTCTATCATGACTATGACTACTCCCCCTCTCACTCCATCTCTTGTTCCATCAATCCCTTCATCTCCACCACCTTCATCATCCTCACCACTACCTCCTCCCCCACCACCTTCACCAACAGCCTCCATCTTTTTGCCTCAGGTCTACACGCACCGACCACGTGTTCATGAGCCTCCTCCATCATCCAGCACGCCCCATGTATGTTTTGAGTGCTTTGGTTTCTATTGATGGCACTGGTGATTTGCATTTACAGGAGGATGAACATGTGCTTATAGATGTTCCTGCCTTGGTCGCTGAGAAGGTTAATGATCTTGATGTGCATGTTGCTCTAAGAAAGCAGAGGCGTACCTATCTTAGAGGAGTTTCAGAGGTTTGTTGTAGGACTATCTGTTGTGGACATTCCACAGACATATGAGGAGGCATTACATATTAGTCAATAGTCAATGGTGCCTTGCTATGGAGGAAGAGATGGTTGCATTACAGTCTCATGTCACATTGAGTGTTGTTCCTACTCCACCAAGTGTATATGTTGTGGGGAGCAAGTGGGTGTTTACGGTGAAACACCATGCAGATAGTAGTGTGGATAGGTACAAGGCCAAGCTTGTTGCTCGTGGGTTCACCCAGACATATGGGTTGGACTATCAGGATACATTTTCTCATGTAGCTCGTCATTCTTCATTGAGGATTCTTCTTTCTATTGTTGTGGTACGTGATTGGCCTCTCTTTCAGCCAGATGTCAAGAATGCCTTCTTGTATGCTGACTTGCAGAAAGAAATGTACATGCAGCAGCTACCAGGTTTTGTAGCTGAAGGGAAGTCTCATATGGTTTATAGACTTCATAAGGCTATGTATGGCCTTAAGCAGAGTCCGAGGACTTGGTTCCAGAAGCTATCTAATTTGATTTGAGCAGTAGAGATTTGTCAGATCAACTGCAGACCACTCTCTTTTCGTTCAGAGATCCCAAAGAGGTACTGTTACTATTTTGGTTTGTGTGAATGACATCATTGTTACAAGGGATGATAATCAGGGATTTCAAGCAGCTAAGGATTTCCTTGTACAACAGTTTGTCACCCAGGACCTTGGCAATCATCGTTATTTTCTTGGCCTCTAATTTACAAGGAACCAGCGTGACATGGTGATGACGTAAAGGAAGTATGTTACTGATCTCCTAGCTGAGACACGCATGATAGGATGTAGGCATGCTACTACTCTTATGGATCCGAGTATGAAACTTTATGATGATGACACTGGGGAGGTTGATAAGAGATGATATAAAGAGCTTACATGGAAGCTTTTATATGTCACCATTACCAGACCAAATATATCCTTCATAGTGAGCAGAGAGTCAGTTTATGGAGCAGTCGAGCATGTACATATGGATGTTGTTCACATGATTTTGATATATTTGAAGACTTCTACAGGTGCAGGACTCTTGTTCAGTAGAGACACATCCCTTGTAGTTAATACATGTGCTGATGTAGTATGTGGAATGCCCCAAAAAAAAGAAGACCACATCAAGCTTCACTGTCTTTGTAGGGAGTTCACTTGTTTCATGGAAGAGTAAGAAACAGACGGTTGTTGCTATAGTGTTGAATCAGAATATAGAGCCATGGCACAAGGGAACACAGAGATGATGTGGGTCAAATCCGTCACGACTTACCTTACTATTGAGGTACCACTTCCTATGCACCTCCAATGCGACAACCAGGCAGTCCTTTTATAGCCAATAATCCAGGCATCAATGAAAGAACCAAGCACATCGAGGTAGATTGTTACTACACTCGAGATATGATTCAGAAAGGATTTATCTCCACTTCTCATGTTACTTCAGGAGATCAGACTGCAGATATGTTCGCCAAGGCACTTGCTAGAGGTCCATTCCATCGTTGTTATTCCAAGATGAGCATTATAGGCATATATGCTTCAGTTGAGGGAGAGTGTTGAGATAGATGTTTTTATTTGTCCTTTATCTATATTTACTTATGTCTGAATGATACCGATAGGAGACGGATGGAGGAGAGGTCTGACGGGGGGTGGACTTTGGTCGTGAGGAGAAGGTTTGGCCGGCACAAGGGGGGTCGTGGCAAGAGGGGTGGGAGCTCGTTGCACAATTTTCCCAACCCTTTTGGGAAAGGATGCTTTCGTTGTGGATCCCTCTCGCATTGGGCGCGGCAGTGCAGAGAACCGATCAGGTGCTTCTGGTGTCGTATCATTTGCACAGATCTCGCACATGTCCTCTACAGTAGGGCACAAACCTGGCGGAGAGGAAGTCAGTAGTGCTGGTGGGCGAGGGTGGGGGAGCTGGAGAAGCACTTTTCCGCGGGTCATCGGATGTCGGCTTTATATCGGCAGCGCAATTCAAAGGGGACGTGGTGCAACTGTTGCATGGTGGGTGGTGGCTAGAGGGCTGACGGTGATGGAGGCCAGTGAATTGATTCGCTGGTCAAGAGAGGGCTGGTTACAGCTGAATTGGTGCTGGCCGAGGCAGTCGGATGGCTTGGTGCGACCAAAGTTGGTCACCCGCCTCAGCATATCCGATGTGTCGATATCTTAGCGAGGCCGGGAGGAAATCCGGACGTTGCACAATGGTGCAGTTAGGGGGGCGATCGTCGAGAGCACAGGAGGACTTCCGGGGGAGCCACTGGACCTGATGGTTGTGAACTTGTGGTGAAGGGCTTCTCTGAGGAGTCGTTGGGTTGGAGGAAGCTCTTTATCAGAGGGAAGCAACTCAGAGTGCACCTCGCTGCTCTCGAGTCTGTGCATTAGGATGGTTTGGGGGTACGGCTTCTGCGGATACGGATGGGAAGGCTCTCCTCCTGGGTGGTGATCGTCATCGCGGACGGGGAGTTCGCTTGGGCAGGCAGATTCCAAGCTTTATGCGACTCGCCGAATGGAACCGGTTAGGTCTTCTCAGTCGGGAGCGAATCTTCTGACAAGAGGCGGAGGAGTGGAGAGAGTGGTTCCGGTGGCATCCGAAAAGACGGAACCTGAAGCGCCTCGGGGCACGGAACCGTCTCCTCGTGCGACGCACATGGTTCTGGATTCCGAGGCGTCGGGTGCGAAAGGGGTGGAGGGAAATGAGATCTGCTTCGGAAGTTTTACCATCAGCGGAATGTCGAAAGGCAGGCCAGCATTACCAGAACGATCGCATCTCTTTGGATCGTCGGGTTTGTCATACCCGCTAACACCGAACCCGAGTCTCCTATTCGGATCCGTGAATTATCCTGCAGTGGAAGACGCCCGGTCACTGGGGATTTGCGGCCCATCAGCCCACCTTTTATCGGGGCTGCTCTCAATTGACCTCTAAGTAAAAGGAAGGAGGGGACACAACGACCTGCCCCAAGGTCCCCTCGCGAATGTAGGGAAATGGACCATAAACATCAACAAGAGAGCGGAGATATTACTGACGAAGATCGGGGGAAGATGAATGCGGCGGCTAAGTCGGACGTCGAGAATGGCGTGGAAGCGATCAGGTCACCGGTTCCTGGGGTTGAACCATTTTGTGTCCCTTGGAACCAGCAAAGCAAAGCTGGGGGATCTGGCCTCGGCAAACCTCTCCATGGAAGTCTCCCCAGAGTCGGTATTCATCAGAGGGGTCATCTCTAGGGCGACGACGATAGACCCGCTGACGGCCTCTGAGTGCTTGGCGGAACCGCGGCGGGTGGGGTCGTCGGGGAGCCCAGTTGTGAGTTTGACGATGGAGGGGGCGTGAATAGGTTTGGAGCTCGTTACTCTCGACGAGCGATCAACAGGCGGAATAGAAGATTGAATCTACCAGGGAACATGGTGGGGGCAAGGCCCGCGGAACCTGAGCGGAATAATGCATCCGTAGGGGCGTCGGTCCTGGCATCTTCGAACCGGTTCAAAATCCTTGACAGGGTAGTGGCTGAACGTCTGGGTCTTATCCCACCAAGGAGGCCTTCGGGTGATTCATACCGCTGAAGATCCTATCGTGGAACGTTAGAGGCCTGGGGAGGTCGGAGAAGAGGTTGGCGGTGAAAAATCTAGTGCTTGATGCGAGGGCTGACATTTTCCATCTTCAAGAAACAAAGCTCATCGCGGAAAGGGAAGATGCTTCAAGGGATCTGCGAGGGCAAGCCCGATTTGCTTCGGTGCAGTTAGCGGCTAGTGGGGCTTCCGGGGGCTTAATGACTGGGTGGAAGAAGGATCTCTTCGACATGGTGGAGGAACCCAAATTACAATTCAATGTTACGGTGCTGCTTAAACGGCGTTACAATGGGGAGAGTGTGTGGATCTCGAATGTCTATGGGCGGACGGGGGGCGACGGGGAATCTTTAGCGGTGGAGCTGAGGGAGATTGGCGCGGTCAACATGGGTGAGGTGTGGATCATTGGTGGGGATCTTAACGTCACTCTTCTACCGGAGGATCGGCCTCGAGGGGGGGTAGTTGTGATCCGAGTGCGGAAGCGATTTGGAGAACGGCGTACTCCATGGGCTCGTTGATCTTTGACGCGGCTGGCGGCAAATACACCTCGCGGAATGCAAGATCCAGATCCAAGTTGGACCGATTCATGCTTTCTCAGTCGGCCTCTAAGGTCTTCCCTCTTGCGTGGGCTTGGGCTCTCCCGCGGGCTCACTCAGATCATACACCGGTCATGTGGTCCTCTGGTGATGGAGGAGGTGGAAGGTTCTTCTTTCGGTTCGAGAGAAGTTGGCTACTTGAGGAAGGATTCAAAGAGATGGTTGTGGAACACTGGAGAAGAAGCAGACCCGAGGGTTCAGCGGTTGCTAGATTAGCGGCTAAGCTTCGGGAGTTGAGGTCCTCTCTTTTCTCTTTCGGGAGGGATGCTAAGGTGAGGAGGAGAGCGAGAAGGCCGAAGGTGCAGACTCAAGGGAACAGATTGGACTTGGTGGACGATGACAAGGGACTCACTCACGAAGAGATCACAGAGAGACAGAGGCTGATGGAGGAAATCTTATTGGAAGATAAAAAGGAAGAGGTGGAATGACGCCAAAGGTCGCGGCAACGGTGGCTAAGGGAGGGCGACGCCAACACAAGGTTCTTCCACTCCATGGCGTCCGGCAGAAGGCAAAGAAATTTCATCCATGATGTGGAGGTGGGAGGGGTTCGCGTTTCTGGGGAGGTGGCGCTTGGGACCGCCCTGAGGGTTCACTTCGTGGAGGTCTCTTGGAAGAAGAGGAGGAGTAGCCGGGGTTGGCTTGGGAGAGGAGTACGGTCGTTTTCACAAGCCCAGGCGGAGGGCTTGGTGTCACCTTTTGTTGGACATGCGAGCCCACGGCGAGCCATTATGCAATAAATGTTATTGCAAATATCATTCCCTAATCTGAAATGAAGAATAAAAGATTTGCATAATAGGTCCCTTAGTACAATTAGGGTTATGTACCATGGCCATCTTGATGATCATACAGTTGTTGATTCAAATATTGAATCATAGAGGCTGGTGCTAGGATGAACATCTAATGAGTTAGATTGAGGACTCATTAAGCACCATCAAATGATTGTTAAGAGATGATCTCCGGCCTGAGTAGGAGATGGCAATCCTTTCTCAGTTAGGCTGATATCTGACCGACCTCTTGATGCAGGTCCTCTGCATAGGAATAGAGATTCGGAGATGTCAGATTAGTTAGGTCAAAGAGTTGACTTAACGAGATCGAGATAACCAAAGTCCTATATCGTATGTTGTCATGATATAGGCATGCATCCTCTGACCAGAGACAGATGTATTACTATATGTCTGAGTATGTACATTTGGCAGACCAATAGGTTGATGACCTAATCAAGGTCTATACACCGGCCCGCTGGTGTGCATATAAGGGCATATGAGTAATACGATCTCTCAAAGGGATCATACAGGTTCACTACTGAATCGGAAGACATGAGCTCACTCATGAGATATTGGGAAGAATCAAATTCCGTGTGCACGGTCGTCTCGCTTTGGAAGCTTGACTGAATTTGTAGGTTTGATATATACTTTTGGAAAATATATGATCAAGACCTAGGTATGATATATGCTTTTGGAAAGTATATGATCGATACCAACTCCCAATGATCAAAAATGAGAAACTTACTGATAAAACCATGAAGTAGACAGTATAAAGTTGATCTAATATTTCGAGTTTATTCTGAGTCTTCCAGCATGCAGGATGTACAGGTATTGGGAATATCGGAGGGTGATGTGATCATAAACGATTGTATACCCATGACGCTTCCATTCCTAGGGAGTGATGAAACGGGTCTGAATTTTAGTGACTCCTCTCAGTAGAGAAGTAATCTGATCTTGATCCAAATGTTGGACATTGATCTGAATGTGATTCAGATGCAATGAGAAGATTAGATTTGCGGTCTTGATTTAATCAAGCATCTATGGGAGGCCCGAGATCTGGATTTGAGATGTAAACTCAATATCCAAGTCACTATACGTGGAACAATATAATCGCCTTGTCCTTATCTCCAAGTATTCGTGGAGAAAGCGCATTATCCTTGAAAGAGTTCATTGATAATTCTATTGTTGATATATGTATCCGAGCATTGAGAAAATGGATAATTAAATGTGATTTAATTATCATGATTAATATGAATTCGATTTATATTATAAAGAGAGTTATCTAAGATAATTAAATGTGATTTAATTGTCAAAGATGTGGATAATGTGAATGTGATTCATATTATTTGGGAACATGAGAATAGAGATCCAAGATGATTAAATGTGATTTAATTATCATGGATATGATTAATGTGGATAGCACTATCCATATTATTCATAGTATATTATAAATGTGATTTATAATGTATTAGAGAGAGCTAATTATAATTTATATTTGTTAATTAATTATTAATGTGTATTGGATACACATTGTGTAATTAATTGAAAATGTAATTTATATTTTGTTTTGGGTTGTGAATGTGATTCACAATTTTCCAATGGCAAGATTGCAATATTCTCAAAATTAATTATGAATTATTTTTGAAGAATAAATCTCAACAAAATTGTTGGAAATAAATAATGAGAGAGATTTCCATGGAGATATGCAATCTCATGAAATCTCATAAGATTGCCTCCATCGGAAATCAAGTGGGTGGCACCCAATTCTTAATTGGAATGGGTGGCCGTCCACATAGAATGTACATGGAGATGTGATCTCCATATATATTCTCTCCTTATTTGTTGGTGTAATTTAGGATTGATTTATATTTGATTTTATCAAATATATTTTAATCTAAATTAGATCATAAGTTGTTAGTTTTTTACCAACAAAAATCTTGACCATTGGATTGATCATATATCAATCTCAACCATTGATTTTATGAGTCCCATGGACTGAGATCCATGGATCCCAAAACCCTATAAATAGAGAAGTATACCATGCTCTCCCTTTACACATACATGCTATTGTAGCACATCTCTCTCTCTTTCTCTCTACACGTCTACTCTTTCTCCCTCTCATAGCCGTCCACCATGGATGCCCTGGAGAGAGTCTCCATCGTTGCTGCGTCGTCGTTATGCTGCCCGATCGTCTGTTCGTGGGTCTCCGTCTCCTTCGGTGTGCCTCGCTTGTGAAGAAGATGTCGGATCTCGTGTGTCGAGATCAGGAGATCCGCTGCTTGGATCATCAATAAGGATTGCAAGAAGCACGCGATTCATCCCCGCGCTCGCAAGCGTCTCCTCCGTCGGATCGGACTTGAAACAGGAGGTCTCTTCGTTTAGAGACTCGATCGCAACCACGCTTCAAGAGGTAATCCTATTACTTGTTTGTGGATTAGACGAAACGATCCAAGAAGTGTTCTTGGACCATGTAGTTTCGTCGCATGAAAATTTTTTAAATTTCGCTGCATCTAGCAACTAGTGCGACTAGTCGCTCCTCGTCGTATTCGAAACGACGCTCACGCTTCCGTGATGCGCTTGAGGATTCTAACCATATCTTTCAAGTGGTATCAGAGCCTTAGGTCGAAGGTTTTGGATACGATCCATAAAACCGAAGGTGACTTGGGTTCGTTAGGGTTGCGAACGTTTTATCGCATTTCATTTTCGCATCTCTATTTAGTGTAAATTTTCGGCCCTGTTTAAATTGTTTAAAGACGAAAATAACACTTGGATTTTGTTCCTCATTAAATAAGGAAACCATAGGATCTGAGTTTACGTAATTTGGATTCCTTTTGGTATAGATATGGTTGTTTTAATGAACATGTATTCACTGTTACGGGAACTGTGAATCTTAACGTAATTAAGGAGTTAATTAATGTTTAGAAACGTCTTGAAATGCGTGCAAATCACATAAATTCTATTATAAATCAAATTAGCAAACTTTGGAAACTTACTTTGCTTAATTTGGATTTAAATTGATTGAGATATGCTAATTTTAGTAAGTAGGGGTCACTGTTGAAATTACTTTCCTAATCAAGAACCATGTGATTGTCAATTAGTGAAATTAATTGTTAATTTCATGAAATAATTATGGAAAATATTTGAGAAATATGGGATGATGATTATTTCCTTAATTGGCTTGGCCTCAACCAATAATTGATTAGATTTGATCTAGATCAAAATTGGAAACACAATCATCAAACTCCTTTCTTGAATAGGATTGGGAATTTGTCTAGCAAATTTCCTTATACTAAAAAACGTTTTGATTATTACTATATGATATAATTTCGGTTGAAGAACCGATGATCATCTCAAGTACAAAGTGATTGACTCGGCATTATTTTTTCCCGAGGCGGATATGGTGTCTAGTCGGGGATCGCTGGGGTAGCGGGTTGCAACGTATGCGGTCCGTCCCACTCCCGGCGGTACTGGCCATGATAGCGGGTAGGGAACGAATGATGCCTGAGAGATCATGATGTATTTTCCTAATTATTAAAATTCGAATTAATACGTATTTTGAGATAATACCATGTATTCAAGTAAAATCAAGTTTGTCGATTGTATTGGATTGAAAATTAATTTAATATGATTAAGTTAATTATATCCAATTAAAAACACTCTATTATAATAGATGTGTTATTTCCCCTGGAAGAATTAATTATGTGAATATGATTCATAATAATTAATTAGAATTTGAATATGATATGGAGGATCACATAAGTGACATCCATGGTCTCCCGTCAAGGTGAAGGGTTCCGTCGCCAGATATTGTATATGGGAGACGCCGGTCCGAAGTGACAGCTCCTGTATACGTTCCATTTGGATCGGGCTCGTCGCTTCTCGAAAGAGTAAGGACGTATGCGTATTGACCCCAATATTGGGTCCTCATATTATTGGGGCGATATTGGATTGCGCATAGCGAGTTGTATTCCTGTTGACGGTTGGTTCAATTAATGACGGGTCAACATCACCTTAGGGGCGGTGGGCCCAGGTGTTAAAAACCGAATTGGGAGATGCAAGTTGTACTTGTGATGCAGCATGATAGCAACTTAATTTTAGTAGACATTTATTTGGTCTAATTAGTATTTATTTTTTGTTTATTTATTCCATATGTAAAAGGCTCATTATAAAAGGCCTTGTTATCCTCTTTTTATTTTCTTTTTATTTTTCCCTAGTTTTTAGGAATAGCTGTTATTTAGTTTGAGGGGGAATGACCTCTATAAAAGGGCCCCTTATTTTGTAATTGGAGATTAAGTTGAATTGAGTTTTATTTCCTCACTTATCTCTCTCTCTACCTCTCTCTCTCTCTCTCCCTCTCTCAATCCCGCGTTCTCTCTCCCCGATACCCCTTCCTCTTCCCGAACCCTACCTCCTCCCGCCGCCCTCTATCTCTCTCCCTCTCTCCACTCGAGCGCCGCCCCTCCCTTCCCCCTTCTCCTCCATCGCAGGCTGCCGCCCCCCCCTCCTCTCCTCCCCGCGCCGCCAATCGCCCCCCCACCATCCCGCGCGCTGCCTTGCCAACAGCCCATCGGCGACTCCCACCAGCATCGCCGCGCCCTCGCCCTCCTCCGCCCGACACCGCTCTTCCTTGCGCCTCGCCCCGTGCCCGATTTCGCCTCCCTCCATCCCTCGCTTCAACAGCACCAGCCGCCATGCCCCAATCTCCTCCTGCGCCATCCGACTTCTGCCCCCCCTCCGCTACTACCCCTGCGCCAAACCACTCCGGGCTCCCCCCCCCCCCCCGCCTTCTTACACCGCCTCCACAGCGACCAGCCGTGCCTCCCTACAGCCAAGCCCGCCCTCCTGTGCCCCGCTACCCAGCTCCGGTGCTACCGACAACCTCCGCTGGTGCCGTTCACCCACCAGTTGCTGTGACGCCGTCACTGGCCACGTCTCCACGACTTTACCCGCTCCCTGCATGACAACTGAGGCCGCCCACGGACGCGATCAGATCTGAAGCGCTGCTCCAAACTCCGTGCCGGTTGTGGTATGAGCGACAACTCCACCGTTTAAAATTCCTTTGCTTTATATTAGTTGTGGCCTGTGATATTGTTGATTTGGTTTGGTGAATCGTTAAGATCCTTAGTAGTTGCAATATCGTGATAACTTCCCTAATATCCTTAACTCGTCTATTTGCCCTAACTTTTGTGGAACGAATTCGGTGCTATAACGCCAATAACTTGGCTATTTTGTTGCTGATTTTGGCCTGTCGTGCCCCATTTATCTCGTTCGTCATTTTGTTTTCAATAGTCCATTGCTTTAATTGTCATTTAGGTTATTGCACGCGTAGATTGCATCAATTTGGTATCAGAGCCTCACGATTCTGCATTTCGTCTGCATCCCATTTATTCATTGCATATTAAAAAAAAAACCCCACAAAACAAAACCACAAAAAAAAATCCCAAACATAGACAGCAGAACCCTAGTATATCCATGGCCGACAAACCTAGTGGCTCTAAACCCCCCTACACCACACACCCTGAATTAACCTTAGAAGCTTTGTTTGCCCAATTACAACTCATGAACAATCAACTGAGTACCCAAATCGCCGGACTAGATCGTCGATGCATCGTCGCCCATGAACAAATTGCTACCTTGAATAGTCGTGTGCTAGGACCAGACATCAGTGATGAAAATCCCAACAAAGGTCGACGCACTGGCCGGAAATCACGCTCCCGGAATAGCACTTCCCGTGACTCTAGCTCTTCTACTTCGGACGGACATGATAGCGAGTATCATTCACAGGAGAGTGAAGAAGAAGGACCCAGAGAATACACCCCTTTCGTCCCCAAGACTCCCGACCCATACACCTTTGGCTATACTCCACAACCTAATGGCGAACATCAATTCCAACCACGAAATGGACCCAAGTCCGACGATGGATGGGATCGAGGTATCCGTCTCGATGTCCCGGAATTTGACGGAGGACGAGATCCCGACGTTTTTTTGGATTGGCTCCAAACCGTTGAACATTTCTTTGTGTGGAAGTCCATGCCTAGCAAGCGAAAGGTCCAATTTGTCACCATCAAATTAAAAGGACATGCTCTCCTATGGTGGGATCGTTTGCAGTCTGAACGCAAACGGAAGGGAAAAAGCAAAATCCGCAGTTGGAGCAAAATGAAAACTAAACTGAAAACCAAATTCGTGCCTGAAGATTACAGACGCGATCTGTACGCGCGACTGCAATCCTGGAGACAAGGCACCATGAGCGTGAAGGAATACACCGAAGGGTTCCAATCCCTAGTCCATCGCAACCGTTTGCAGGAGACTCCTATTCAGGAAGTCACTCGCTACATGCAAGGCCTCCGCCAAGTCATCCAAGATGAACTCTACCTCCACAACTGCCGAGATGTCGACGAAGCCTACAAGCAGGCTGAACGGGCTGAGACCAAGCTTGCTAAAGCCCAAACAAGGAAGATGCCTTTCTCGGCGAACTCCGCCCCTCGTACCAGTACTCCGATGATGTACTCCAAACCGATGGGCTCCTCATCAGTTGTGACGGGTAAAACTCCAGCCAAACCATCAACTCCTGCCGTCACCCGACCACCCCCTGGAAACCCCGGCCAAGGCATCCTGGGAAGCCGACCCATTGTAGGACCTGATACTTGCTTTCGATGCTATCAAAAGGGCCATCGGGCAGCAGAGTGCCCAAACCCTATGGCTAGACCCGTCCATCTATGCACCACCGACGAACCTGAATACCCCGACCTTGACCAACAGGAACCCCCTGGAGAGGATCCGACTGCGCTGACTGCCAACACCATGGGAGCCGACGACTACGAGCTTCTAGGAGTGGATGGAGACGACTCCGGTCCGTTCCTGGTAATTGAACACGAGAACTTTATCGCTCCTGACAGCGCGCCCACCAACATTCTGCTCACCCCCGCTGCCTCCGATGCTGATAGCTGGCTGCGACGCAGCATCTTCCGAACCACCTGCACCTCAGGAGGACGACGCTGTTCGCTGATCATTGATGGAGGAAGTGTTGAGAACTTCGTATCACAAGAGATGGTCGACAAGTTGGGTCTGCCAACTCAACCTCTCGAGAAACCGTACAGTGTGGCATGGTTTCGTGGTGGTACTCAACTCCCGATCCACCGTCAAAGCCTCGTTAACTTCTCCATCGGTCCTTCATATAAGGACGAGGTATGGTGCCATGTAGCCCCTATGGATGTCTGTCACATCCTTCTAGGGAGACCGTGGCAATTTGACCGAGACACTGAACACCGAGGAAAACTGAACACCTACACCTTTCTCATTGACAAAGTTCGTGTCACCCTCAGGCCCCAACGTGAAGCCCTTAGCCCTCGCCAAGTGGCTACACTCCGAGCTGCGACCACCCAAACTAGTAACAAAACACCACCGGCCAAGCCTGCGACCACGGGCTCCGTGTTGTTGATGGAAGCCCAAGCATTCCAGCGTGAAATTCAAGAGAGCCCCACCATCTATGCGTTAATGGGACGTGAAGTGGCCAACCAAGAGACAACTCCTCCGGAAGTCCCGCCTGAGATAAAGCCCATCATCCAAGAGTTCGCTGACATCATGCCTGAAGAGTTGCCTGAAGGACTGCCCCCGTTGCGAGACATTCAACATCACATTGATTTAGTCCCTGGAGCCAGCTTGCCTCACCTACCCCATTACCGAATGAGCCCAAGTGAGCATGAAGAGATGAACCGACAAGTTACCGACCTGCTGCGACGTGGGTACGTTCGAGAGAGTATGAGCCCCGTGGCGGTTCCCGCTCTACTTACCCCGAAGAAAGACGGCACATGGAGAATGTGCGTGGACAGTCGAGCTATCAACAAGATAACGATTAAATATCGTTTTCCCATCCCACACCTTGATGATATGCTTGATATGTTATCGGGTGCCAAATTGTTCTCCAAGATGGATCTCCGCAGTGGATACCACCAGATTCGCCTGCGACCTGGAGATGAATGGAAGACAGCTTTCAAAACCAAAGAGGGCCTGTATGAATGGACAGTCATGCCTTTCGGCTTGTCCAATGCCCCAAGCACCTTCATGCGGACAATGAATCATGTTTTGCGACCCTTTATTGGCAAGTTTGTGGTCGTGTACTTCGACGATATGCTGATCTACAGTTTGACCAAAGAAGACCACCTATCTCACTTGCGACAAGTCTTCGAAACCCTGAGAGACCAAAAACTGTACGTCCACCTCAAGAAATGCTCCTTCATGTCTGACACGGTCCTCTTCCTAGGATACATTGTCACCGCTGATGGACTTAAGGTTGATCCCTCCAAAATCCAGGCCATTCAAAGCTGGCCCGTACCCAAAACACTCACGGAAATTCGCAGCTTTCTGGGATTAGCTTCTTTCTACCGACGTTTCATACGGAACTTCAGCACTTGTGCAGCTCCGTTGGTAGATTGTACGCGGAAAGGCGCACCCGCCTGGACTCTTGAAGCAGAAACGAGCTTTCAAAATCTGAAACATCAATTGACGCATGCTCCTGTTTTAGCACTCCCCGACTTCACCAAGATTTTCGTGGTCAATTGCGACGCCTCACATGTCGGGATTGGCGTTGTCCTAAGCCAAGAAGGACGACCTGTCGCCTTCTACAGCGAGAAATTGAACGATGCCAGATCACGGTACTGCACTTATGACGTTGAATTTTATGTTGTGGTCCAAGCCCTCAAGCATTGGAGACATTACCTGATCCAGCGAGAATTCATCCTTAACTCTGATCATGAAGCCCTGAGATATTTGAATTCCCAGAAAACTCTTAATAAGTGTCATGCCAAGTGGGTTAATTTCCTCCAAGAATACACCTTCCACCTCAAACACAAAGCTGGAACCCTGAACCGTGTGGCCGGCGTGTTGAGCCGGCGAGCGCATGCCCTGACCACAATGACCGTCAGCACGACCGGATTTGAAACTCTCAAAGACCTCTATCCTACTGACCCTGACTTCGGTCAAATTCATGCCGACTGTGTTGGTACCGGGCAGGACCCAACAGCCACTTTTGTTCTTCATGAGGGTTTCCTATTCAAAGGCCACCAACTGTGCATTCCTGCCACGTCCCTTCGTGAGAGCTTAATTTCAGAACTACACAACGGAGGTTTAGCTGGACATTTTGGACGAGACAAAACTTTGACTCTACTCCAAGAGCGTTTTTATTGGCCGCAACTGCGCAAGGATGTGACGAAATTCGTACAGAAATGCCAAACATGTCAAAGATTCAAAGGCCACCGACAGAACACTGGACTATACACACCCCTGCCCATTCCTCTGCGACCCTGGGAAGACATCACCATTGATTTTGTGCTAGGATTACCCCTCACTGTGCGAAAAGTTGACTCTATTTTTGTGGTGGTGGATCGATTTTCCAAAATGGCCCATTTCATTGCATGTAGGAAAACCTCAGATGCATCTCATGTCGCCGATTTGTTTTTTCGTGATGTCGTCCGTTTGCATGGTGTCCCTCGTTCTTTTACCTCGGATCGCGATACTCGGTTTTTGAGTCATTTTTGGCGCACTCTTTGGTCCCGTCTTGGTACTCGTTTGCAGTATAGCACCGCTTATCATCCACAAACAGATGGGCAAACTGAAGTAGTTAACAGGTCATTAGGAAATTTGTTGCGATGTCTTGCAGGGGACTCTCCGTCCAAGTGGGATCTAATTCTTCCCCAAGCTGAATTCGCATATAACAGTTCCACTAATAGGTCCACCGGAAAATCCCCTTTTGAGAGTGTGTACGGCTTTCCACTTACTCAATTCCTTGACCTAAAACCCACAACCGTGCAAGGGAGAAGTAGTGCAGCTGCTGAGGATCTGGTCGAACATTTAACCCACATCCATACTGAAATCCGAGCCAAACTCCAAGCTATGACCCAGAAATACCAGACCCAAGCCAACCTACATCGAAGAGAGAGCGAGTTCAGAGTTGGAGAGTTAGTGATGGTCCACCTGAAAAAAGAGAGATTTCCTTTGAGAGTCCACCAAAAATTGAGCGAACGAAAGATTGGTCCATTCCGAGTCCTCAAGAGGATTGGGACCAATGCTTATTTACTAGACCTGCCGCCAGACGTCCAGACATCGCCAGTATTCAACGTATCAGATCTCTTCTTATATCATGGAGATGAACAGACGGATACCACTACTCCAGCAGTTCCTGATGATGCCATGCGCCACCTGCCAGCCGCAACCGATGCCGACCAAATTGAAGATATTGCAGATATCCGAGACATGACGACTAGACGTGGTCTTTTCCGACGATATCTAGTCAAATGGAAGGGACAACCTCTTACCGATTGCACCTGGATCGACGAAGACGAACTCCAACAACTCCGCCCCGATATACTTCAGAACTTCCACGAGGCCATCTCGACGGAGCGAGATTCTTTTCAGCAGGGGGGAGTTGATGCAGCATGATAGCAACTTAATTTTAGTAGACATTTATTTGGTCTAATTAGTATTTATTTTTTGTTTATTTATTCCATATGTAAAAGGCTCATTATAAAAGGCCTTGTTATCCTCTTTTTATTTTCTTTTTATTTTTCCCTAGTTTTTAGGAATAGCTGTTATTTAGTTTGAGGGGGAATGACCTCTATAAAAGGGCCCCTTATTTTGTAATTGGAGATTAAGTTGAATTGAGTTTTATTTCCTCACTTATCTCTCTCTCTCTACCTCTCTCTCTCTCCCTCTCTCAATCCCGCGTTCTCTCTCCCCGATACCCCTTCCTCTTCCCGAACCCTACCTCCTCCCGCCGACCTCTATCTCTCTCCCTCTCTCCACTCGAGCGCCGCCCCTCCCTTCCCCCTTCTCCTCCATCGCAGGCTGCCGCCCCCCCTCCTCTCCTCCCCGCGCCGCCAATCGCCCCCCCACCATCCCGCGCGCTGCCTCGCCAACAGCCCATCGGCGACTCCCACCAGCATCGCCGCGCCCTCGCCCTCCTCCGCCCGACACCGCTCTTCCTTGCGCCTCGCCCCGTGCCCGATTTCGCCTCCCTCCATCCCTCGCTTCAACAGCACCAGCCGCCAGGCCCCAATCTCCTCCTGCGCCATCCGACTTCTGCCCCCCCTCCGCTACTACCCCAGCGCCAACCCACTCCGGGCTCCCCCCCCCCCCCCCCCCGCCTTCTTACACCGCCTCCACAGCGACCAGCCGTGCCTCCCTACAGCCAAGCCCGCCCTCCTGTGCCCCCCTACCCAGCTCCGGTGCTACCGACAACCTCCGCTGGTGCCGTTCACCCACCAGTTGCTGTGACGTCGTCACTGGCCGCGTCTCCACGACTTTACCCGCTCCCTGCATGACAACTGAGGCCGCCGACGGACGCGATCAGATCTGAAGCGCTGCTCCAAACTCCGTGCCGGTTGTGGTATGAGCGACAACTCCACCGTTTAAAATTCCTTTGCTTTATATTAGTTGTGGCCTGTGATATTGTTGATTTGGTTTGGTGAATCGTTAAGATCCTTAGTAGTTGCAATATCGTGATAACTTCCCTAATATCCTTAACTCGTCTATTTGCCCTAACTTTTGTGGAACGAATTCGGTGCTATAACGCCAATAACTTGGCTATTTTGTTGCTGATTTTGGCCTGTCGTGCCCCATTTATCTCGTTCGTCGTTTTGTTTTCAATAGTCCATTGCTTTAATTGTCATTTAGGTTATTGCACGCGTAGATTGCATCAACTTGCAGGGCGGAAAGTGTTCCCGCTTCTTTTTATCGGAGTTGCATATTCTCATATTATTGGGATGTAATAAAGATAAGGAAGGAGATCCCAGATCTTGCTGAGATATAATGGTAAGTATATCTCTTACATTGAAAGTGATTAAGGGAATGAACTTTCAGTGTTGACAAGGCAAGACAACTTTGATATAAAAATTCCTAAATCAAAGAAAATTATATATTTATATATGTTTATGCAAATTTCTTATTTCAGATAATCCTTCTTTAATCCCACTCAATGTTATACTCAATAATAACCAGTGGAATATCATGGATTGGACCCATGATCCAGATATTGTACTTGCAATTAGACACATAATGTATATGGATGCAATATACAGGTTTCCTCATAATAATGAGGAATGATAATTGTATAGACAATTGGACACATAAAACACTAGGGTTTGTATGTCTCTATAAGTCTTGATCTCATCGAATGTACTTCTGAAGTGACATGTCGATAATGATCGTATTTATCAAATAATCCTTATAAAATTCTAAGAAGATGTTCTGGCATACATATGTGCTCTCGACATTTAATCATGAATGATGTGGTTCTCTGCATCATGCAGAATGGTGGCTCTATAAGAGATTATGTATTCAAATTGTTTGAGTACCTACCTGAACCAATATTTTAAGAGTTTAGATGGATGTAGATACGATGAGAGTCATGATTCTACTGTCTATACTCTGGTCATTCATGATGCTTCATATTATTCATATTGTATGAATTGAATGAAGTTTGTATAAATGTTGAAATACTCTTATATTGAAATTTTTGTTTTTAACGTAAGAGATCCTTGGTCTTGAGCAATGGTTGATTATAGATAAAGGGAGCGCAGTGGAAGCATGGGTTGGACCCAAGTAAGAAGTATAGTCAAAGAGTTGACTGTACTTCTGTGACTTCCATATGACATCCAAAGAGTTGGATGAATGCCAATACTGCAATAAGTTGATGTGTTGATAGTATGACTATCAAATCTATCTAGAAATCCTTAGAGAAGGAATCGGATAATACATCAGAATAATCTACATATAATCATTGAAATTGACTTACTTATTTGATAAGATAAAGTCTAATAATTGTATCTCAATATTCTAATGATACTTGCAATTGGTTGCATATGTATTAGAATATTAGAAATTTGATCTTAAAGTTTAATGGTCATACATGTTGGAATTGATGCAATTGTTGCAACACTTTCTACCGGATGAATATACTTCATATTTTCAGTGGGAGTCCTTAGTCTTATAGAATGTCTCCGTGACCTGGATATTAGAATACACTCAGTTTATTTCTAAATGCTGGAAATAAACATGAATTCTGGAATAAACCTATCATAAAGAGTTATGATGGATATACTTCAGATAGTAATCTAACATCTAGTGCACTCCGCTAAATTAGAGAATTAATGAATGGTTCATTAAGATTCCTAATACTGAAAATTAAACTTTTAAAGATCAATAGGAGGATGAAGATCATTTGACAATGATCTGGCATCATGTTTTGGACATGTCTGTTGATGAGATCAATGGACAAGTAAAGAGATGAAACTTTAGAATGTCTAAAATTTCAAAACTTGCATACTTATGAATATTGTATTCAAAGTAAAATGTCTAATACACCCTTCTTTGGGAAAGGTGTAATATGTCAAGGTATTCGGGATCTCATACATATTGATGTATGTGAATCGTCTATATCATAGTAAATATTATGGATATATGATATCTATTGATGATTATGTATGATATAAGATTTCTTCTCTTCACCTAAGAAACCTTTGAAATGTTCAAAGATTTCACAATTTTGGTTTAGAACCAAAGTTTGAAGGAAGATGAAATGAATTTGATCTATCCATGGTAGCTTGTACCTATTAGATGAATTCAAGGAAGACCTTATGGAGATGTGAATATGATTCCTATCTCAATCCTCCTAATGAACCTTAACTCAATAGAGTTGTAGGGAGATACAATTGATCATGTGTGACATGATTTGATCAATGATTAACCTTAGCATAATTATCTCTTAGTTTTTAGGTATATATATGTAGTAGAGACTACATTGTATATCCTAACAAGGTTCCAAACTAGTAAGCTGGAATCTAACACCAGAGAGTGCTACTTCATTAGGAAAATAAAGGATGGTATTAGATACCTACTTTATGACCTTGAGATTCTTAAAAGAGCTCATCTTTGAGAATATGATTCTTATAGGATGACTCTCTTGAGAATCAAGATGAAAATGAAGTAAATGGAACTCATTTAATCTTGAGAAGATAATGAGGCTCCGGAAATCGAAAACTAAGTAGACAATTAAAGATGAAACATTAGTACCTCTTCAAATAAGTTTGAGGATGGATTCCATGTGTCATTTGAATCTGACAATGATCTGACTTCATGCGATGATGCTTCTGAAGATCTTATCATGAAAAGATGGATGTTAGCGATAAAAGTCTAATGTAGACTTCATATACAAGTGTTGTATATAGACCCTTGAGGATCCACCTATAAGGGTTAGACCCATTATAGTGTAAATCGATCTTCAAGAGAAAGAGGGAACCTGATGAGAAGGTAGAGACCTTCAAAGCACGGTTCGTAGCCATGAGCTACACACCGAAGAGAAGACATCGCTTGCGATGAGACTTGCTCTCCAGTGACCTTGCTTTAACCCATCAGAATATTGCTAACTATAGCTACACAACTTGACTATGATATCTTCATGATGTGAATCAAGATTGCATTCCTCTATGAATACCTCTCTGAGGATATTCATATGAAGTAGCCCCAGGGCTTCATGGTTGAGAAAAGCAAGGTGTGCAAGCTAAAGAACTCCATCTTTGGACTCAAATAAGCTTCCTGTAGTTGGAACATAAGATTTGATGAAATTATAAATGTTATGATTTCAGATAAAATCTTGATGAACCATGTGAAGCTTAGTGGGAGTGTCGTTGTGTTCATCGTGCTAAATGTAGATATTATTCTAATCATTTAGAATGATATAAGAATAATAATAAGTGTTTTATAATTTGGTTGTTCCATACCTTGAGATATGATCTCATGGATACCTCTTAGATCTTAGTTCTGAAGTCGTTCAGAAGCAAAGAGAAAAGGATATTGGGACCGTCACATTAGTAGTACACCTTGGACTTATTCCATTTTCTGGAAAATTCCAAAAAGGCTTCCTTCCCTTAAGATATGGTACTGATCTATCTAAAGGGATAGCACCTCAAAGAGTTGAGGATGTGAATGCAAACTGCTTGCCCTTGTGCATCATTTATGAGAAGCTGTGTGTATGATGTGTACAAGGGCCAGATGTCTGCCATGCAATGGGAGTAGTAAGATGTTACTAATCCTACTATGGAACAAAACACTTGATTGCAGTAATAATAATATCTTCAAAGATGATGAAACTTAGAGATAGTGATCTCAAAGTCTTATCTTCAAAAAGTTTAAGACCTTGTAAATAGTGATCTATAAGGGTCTTAACTGTAGATACCTTAGGAGATAGAGATCTCTAGGAATAAAGGTATTCTGATAAGGATTATGGGCATACTGGTTATAATAATTATCGAGGTATAGTGTCAAGGACACTATAACAAAATTGAGTATTGGTTGCATAAGATGCAACATTCGCATTGGATGCAAGCACTGTTACTAGGGTATATGCAAGTGTCGTAAAAGGACTCGGCATAGTCTCTTGAGAACAGAGTGACTGATCAGCTTACCTAGCTATTTTCTAAATAGCCTATGATTGTCACATGAGTGTGGTTTTAAATGATTAGCCCATTAATGGCTCTTTGGGCTAGTGGGAGATTGTTGGACATGCGAGCCCACGGCAAGCCATTATGCAATAAATGTTATTGCAAATATCATTCCCTAATCTGAAATGAAGAATAAATAATTTGCATAATAGGTCACTTAGTACAATTAGGGTTATGTACCATAGCCATCTTGATGATTATACAGCTGTTGATTCAAATATTGAATCATAGAGGATGGTTCTTGGATGAACATCTAATGAGTTAGATTGAGGACTCATCAAGCACCATCAAATGATTGTTAAGAGATGATCTCCAGCCTGAGTAGGAGATGGCAATCCTTTCTCAGTTAGGCTGATATCTGACCGACCTCTTGATGCAGGTCCTCTGCATAGGAATAGAGATTCGGAGGTCTCAGATTAGTTAGGTCAAAGAGTTGACTTAACGAGATCGAGATAACCAAAATCCTATATCGTATGCTGTGATGATATAGGCACGCATCCTCTGACTAGAGACAGATGTATTACTATATGTCTGAGTATGTACATTTGACAGACCAATAGGTTGATGACCTAATCAAGGTCTATACACCGGCGCGCTGGTGCGCATATAAGGGCATATGAGTAATACGATCTCTCAAAGGGATCATACAGGTTCACTACTGAACCGGAAGACATGAGCACACTCATGAGATATTGGGAAGAATTAAATTCCGTGCGCACGGTTGTCTCGCTTTGGAAGCTTGACTGAATTTGTAGGTTTGATATATACTTTTGGAAAGTATATGATCAAGACCTAGGTATGATATATGCTTTTGGAAAGTATATGATCGATACCAACTCCCAATGATCAAAAATGAGAAACTTACTGATAAAACCATGAAGTAGACAGTATAAAGTTGATCTAATACTTCGAGTTTATTCTGAGTCTTCCAGCATGCAGGATGTACAGGTATTGGGAATATCGGAGGGTGATGTGATCATAAACGATTGTATACCCATGACGCTTCCATTCCTAGGGAGTGATGAAACGGGTCTGAATTTTAGTGACTCCTCTCAGTAGAGAAGTAATCTGATCTTGATCCAAATGTTGGACATTGATCTGAATGTCATTCAGATGCAATGAGAAGATTAGATTTACGGTCTTGATTTAATCAAGCATCTATGGGAGGCCCGAGATCTGGATTTGAGATGTAAACTCAATATCCAAGTCACTATACGTGGAACAATATAATCGCCTTGTCCTTATCTCCAAGTATTCGTGGAGAAAGCGCATTATCCTTGAAAGAGTTCATGGATAATTCTATTGTTGATATATGTATCCGAGCATTGAGAAAATGGATAATTAAATGTGATTTAATTATCATGATTAATATGAATTCGATTCATATTATAAAGAGAGTTATCTAACATAATTAAATGTGATTTAATTGTCAAAGATGTGGATAATGTGAATGTGATTCATATTATTTGGGAACATGAGAATAGAGATCCAAGATGATTGAATGTGATTTAATTATCATGGATATGATTAATGTGGATAGCACTATCCATATTATTCATAGTATATTATAAATGTGATTTATAATGTATTAGAGAGAGCTAATTATAATTTATATTTGTTAATTAATTATTAATGTGTATTGGATACACATTGTGTAATTAATTGAAAATGTAAATTATATTTTGTTTTGGGTTGTGAATGTGATTCACAATTTTCCAATGGCAAGATTGCAATATTCTCAAAATTAGTTATGAATTATTTTTGAAGAATAAATCTCAACAAAATTGTTGGAAATAAATAATGAGAGAGATTTCCATGGAGATATGCAATCTCATGAAATCTCATGAGATTGCCTCCATGGGAAATCAAGTGGGCGGCACCCAATTCCTAATTGGAAGGGGTGGCCGTCCACATGGAATGTACATGGAGTTGTGATCTCCATATATATTCTTTCCTTATTTGTTGGTGTAATTTAGGATTGATTTATATTTGATTTTGTCAAATATATTTTAATCTAAATTAGATCATAAGTTGTTGATTTTTTACCAACAAAAATATTGACCATTGGATTGATCATAAATCAATCTCAACCATTGATTTTATGAGTCCCATGGATTGAGATCCATGGATCCCAAAACCCTATAAATAGAGAAGCATACCATGCTCTCTCTTTACACATACATGTTATTGTAGCACATCTCTCTCTCTTTCTCTCTACACGTCTACTCTTTCTCCCTCTCATGGTCGTCCACCATGGATGCCCTAGAGAGAGTCTCCATCACTGCAGCGTCGTTATGCTGCCCGATCTTCTGCTCGTGGATCTGCGTCTCCTTCGGTGCACCTCGCTCGTGAAGAAGACGTCGGATCTCGTGTGTCGAGATCAGGAGATCCGTCATTTGGATCATCAACATGAATTGCGAGAAGCATGCGATTCATCCCCGCACTCGCAAGCATCTCCTCCGTCGGATCGGACTTGAGACAGGAGGTCTCTTTGTTTAGAGACTTGATCGCAACCACGCTTCAAGAGGTAATCCTATTACTTGTTTGTGGTTTAGACGAAACGATCTGAGAAGTGTTCTTGGATCATGTGGTTTCGTCGCATAAAAATTTTTAAAATTCCGCTGCATCGAGCAACTAGTGCGACTAGTCGCTCCTCGTCGTATTCGACACGACGCTCACGCTTCCGTGATGCGCTTGAGGATTCTAACCATATCATTCACCTTTCTCGGAGGAGGAGATTAAGCAGGCGGTGTGAAGCTTAAATGCGGACGGAGCCCCTGGGCCTGATGGTTGCTCGGTCTTCTTCTTTCGAGAATTCTGGGACACCCTGAAGGACGATCTTTTGGAGATGATTAATGAGTTTAGGGAGAACAACAGAGGCTTTGATGTGATCAATAGGGCCTTGCTCTTCCTCTTGCCGAAGAAAGACTCACCCACGTGCGTGGACAACTACAGGCCCATCGCTCTCTCTAATGCGGCGTAACCTGATCGTGGCCAAGCTGATGGCTAACCGGCTCAAGAGCATGTTGGGCTTCGTTGTCTTGGAGGGGCATTCGGCGTTCATCCCCGGGAGGCAGATGGCGGATTGGCTTGTGATGGCCTCTGAGATTTGCTTGGACTGGAAGAGGAATGGGGCGACGAGGGCGCTTTGGAAGATTGACTATGCAAAGGCATACAATAAGGTTGATTGGAGATTTCTTTGGGCATCCTTACGTAGGAGGGGCTTTCCGGAGCAATGGGTAGATTGGATGAAGAGATGCGTCACCACGGCATCTTATTCGGTTCTCGTCAATGGGAAGCCTAAAGGGGAATTCTTTCAGCCGCAAAGAGGGGTTAGGCAGGGGTGTCCGCTGGCCCCTATGTTGTTCGTTCTGGTGGGTGACGCTTTAGGCGTCTTGTTTAGGCAGGCGGTCGAGGCTGGGTGGTGCGAGGGCTACAGAAGAGAGGACATTTCTATCCATGTTCTCCAGTACGCCGACGACACTGTTATTTTCCTTGGAGGCACTCAAGAACAAATCAATAATGCGACACACTTAGTGGATTTTTTTGGCGATCTTGCGGGATAAGAGATAAACAAGGGCAAGTCGGTGGTGATAACATTCGGGATGAATGAGGTGGAATGTGGCAAGGTTGCGGACGCTACGGAGTGCCGATTGGGAAATCTCCCCATTCCCTACTTGGGGCTCCCTCTCACCACGGGGAAACTCAAGAACACGGACTGGGAAGATATCATCCAAAGGATGGAGCAATGACTGCCGGGCTGGAAATCTTTTACTTTGTCGAAAGGTCGAAAGCTGGTCTTATTAAAACATGTCCTATCCGCTATACAGGTGATTTTTTTCCACCAGATTGTTGCCGGCAGGGATCGGAAGGAAAATCGAATCACTGATGAGGACTTTCTTCTGGTCAGATGGGAAGCAACAGGGCCATGGAATGCACCTTGTCAGCTGGGAGGAGATGACTAGAAGCTGCGAAGATGGGGGCTGGGAATCCGTGACGTGGGGAACATGAACAGGGTGCTTCTCTCGAAGTGGGTGCTCCGTATCTGAGGGCCGTCGACTTCGTTGGTTGTGAGACTGCTGAGTATATATCGGGTAACAAGCCATTTTTCTGTTGGTAGAACACGGTTTGAATCCCCGCTCTGGGCCGAGATTCGAGAGGTCCTTCCACGGCTATCTAGACGGATGGTGCGCAACATCGGCGATGGCAACCTTTTTAGATTCTGGAGAGACGATTGGACGGGGGATGGTAAGCTTGAGGACCGCTTCCCTCATCTCTTTGCGCTCGCTTCCCTCAAGGAAGCAACCTTGACCCAGACAGTGATGTTAGGCACGTGGGTGCCAGCGTTCTGTTCGCCTTTGTCGGAGCGACGCATGGACGACTTACTGAGAATGCAACGGAATCTCCCTCGGACGGATACGCTTGGCACGGGCAGAGATCATTTTGTTTGGACGGGTAACAGGTTCTCGGTCAAAGGGGCGTACAAAGAATTCAACAGGCGGACGCAAGAGCAGGACTAGGAGACATCAAAATCATATGGACAACAAAGATCCCTAGCAGAGTAAAATTTTTCCTTTGGTGCCTAAGAAGGGGTCGCATTCTTAACAAGAGTTGCAGAGGGAGATTGATGGCGCAACCCGACACTTGGTGCGACAGATGCAATGAGGCGGAGGAGGACTCGACCCACCTTTTCTTGGGTTGCCCGGTCTCGGCCAGGGTCTGGTGCGAGGTTGGTATCTCGTGGATCCGCACGGATGATCTCACCACGCTATGGGCTTCAGTTCGCCGGATGGGGGGGTCCACGGATGATTGCGCATGGTCGTTTGCTGTGTTGTAGGCCATTTGGTTGGGCTGCAGCGAGGTGTTATTTAAGGGTCAGAGGTGTTACTGGGAAAATGTAGTCTCTCATTGCACCGCACTTTACAATTCCTGGTTAACGTGGTGATGTAATCTCCACTTTTTTATTTATAGTTACCTGGCGGTGACCCCCACGACGAAGGTTCACCCACTCTTTACTCAAAAAAATCTATATTTACTTATTCTTCTGTCTGCTTTATGTAATTTTCCTTTAGGGTTTTCCCCCTATATAAGAGAGCCCTAGGATCTGAATGAAAGACATTTAACACTTTTCCCTTTTCACATAACATGTGTGCGCCTTTCAACAAGATGCAACAATTTCAAATTTTACGCGTGACTTCAGCATGGTTCGGTGTATGTACCATTTTAACACACGATTTAAATTTTAAAGGCAAGGCAATTGGCATTTTGCGAGAATACCTTTAGTAATAAAAAAATAAAAAAATTTGAAGAAGAAAGTCTTAAAGGTCACAAGTCTATGACTAAATACCTGTATAATCTCTCAAAGGCATACTTACTATAACCTGGTAAAATAACATTATTATCTATTGATTACGAAGAACTGGAGTTACACTACCACTTTTGTGTTAAACATGATGTAAGTTGCTATCTGACATTCTAATCTGCAATGTAGAATACCTTTTGGAAATGAGGAAACTTGAAATTTATGTCCCCAGCAAAAAACCGCATTCAGAAATTAAAAATAGTGAATTCCAAACATACCACTTGCAGAATTTGAATCTTCCGGTGGTATCTTCGTTGCCAACGAAAATAATGTTGTAAAGTACATTGCTACAATGACATTATCTGCAGCTAATCCAGCTGCTACAACAGATGGAGAGACACCAAGAAATTTGGATACTGAGACGTAATTCACAGCTGCAACAAAGGAAATTTAAATAAATGTATTAGAAGCGCTAGAGGATGATATTTTTAATATGTTTAAAATCTTTTCTGAGTCCAATAATGCAACTGATAATTCCTCAGGTTACTGTGCATCTTTTTCCCAAATACTATATATAAGAAGGATGAGGATCATTAATTTATATCAAGTTTTCTTCTTTCTTTCAACTTCATATCGAGGAGGTAACCCTGTGGGGCACCATGATCCCTGCCCTGATCTTTTCCTTTCTCGTTTGATCTCTTGGGACAATGGTCAGATGTCTAATCCATGCATACTATTAAGATTCTCGAGGACATATTGCAGTTTTGTGTGCTTGAGTGGAAAGAATATTGGAAAAATCATCTCCCTATGTTAGAGTTCGCATGTACTGATTGTTATCATGCCATCCACAAAGTTTATACCGCTTCGTACCAACCTTCAGAGTATAGGGCGGTATAAGTGCGCACCTGTCGTGGGAAGTAGGGACAAGCCCCACATTGCCACTCCCCAAGGTAGGGAGGCCATTCCTAGCTTAGTCTTCCTTTTCTACCTTCTCACATTATATCAAGTTTCTAAGGCTCTAAGTCTAACCTCTGAGTACTGGCTTAGAACCTTATAAACTAACATGCGGCATATCATACATTGCATAATTCCCCTGTGTTTATTGCACATCGGCTACATGGACAATTGACTATATTTTTTGCCCACCTTAACTTGCAGCAGACTCCACTTGGCTTTTCTAGCTCATCTTGTTGGTGGAAATGAGTGTACAGTTTATTCCATAGAACCCTAGGCTCCCTTATATAGAGACAACCCATGGGTAAATTACATGAGTCCAGAAGAAAAATAGAAAATATGAAACGGTACATAATAACATAACATAATCTCTACACTCCCCCTCAAGAAGGAGCATAGATGTCAATCATGCTCAGCTTGGAAGAACATCTATGAAAGGGTCCTCTGAGCAATGGTTTGGTAAATATGTCGGCAGTCTGATCCTCTGAACTAACGTGTGAAGTAGAAATCAAGCCCTTCAGGATCATATCTCTAGTATAGTGGCAGTCCACTTCGATATGCTTTGTTCTTTCGTGAAATGTTGGATTGTTGGCAATAATCAAAGTTGCTGGATTGTCATACTGAAGTTGCATGGGTAAAGGTACATCTCCGTGTCCACTTCTTCAGTATCATTGTCATACAGTTTCATACTTGGATCCATAGGAGTGCTCGATGGTCTACATCCAACCACGCATGTTTCAACCAGAAAATCTGTAATATATTTCCTTTGGGTCATCACCAGACCTTGTGCATTCCTGGCAAATTCCAACCCCAGAAAATATCTTAGGGTACCAAGATCCTTTGTGACAAACTGACGGCCCAAGAATGCTTTTGCCATCTCTACTCCCTGAACGTCATCTCCTATAACCAGAATATCATCAACATATACCATGATGACAACCGTACCTCTAGACGTCTTTTGAATGAACAACGAGTGATCCGCATTTGATCTTTTGAATCCATGTCGTTCAATTAGGTGGGAAAGCTTTTGGAACCATGCTCTTGGACTATGTTTAAGGCCATATATCGCCTTATGAAGTCTACACATCATATGATTCTCCCCCTCAGCAGTGAACCCTGGTGGCTGCTGCATGTAGACTTCCTCCTGCAGATCTCCATACAAGAATGCGTACTTGACATCAAGTTGAAATATGGACCAGTCACGTATCACAAAAACTGATAGAAGAATGCGAAGAGTAGAGTGCCGAGCCACTGGATAGAATGTATCGAAATAGTCCACACCATAGGTTTATGTGAAACCCGTCGCAACAAGTCTTGCCTTGTACCGATCAAGACTACCATCTGCATGATATTTAACTGTGAACACCCATTTGCAGCTAACAATAGATGCGTCAAATGGAGCGGTAACCAGGCTCCATGTACCACAGGACTGTAAAGCATGCATTTCTTCTTCCATAACCAATCTCCAGCAGCCAATTTTCATAGCCTCTTGATAAGTCCATGTTATCGCCATGGAAGACAAAGTCGCAGCAAACCTCTGAAAGTCACCTGTGAGACGGTGAAAGGAAACCTGGGAAGCAAATGGATAAGACGCGTAAGTCCATTTCTGCTTCGGATAGCAATAGGGACATCAAGGTCACCGTCCACTATACCTGATGGTGTGTCCTCCTGCAACGAAGAATCTTGCACATGCACATTATCTGACCCATCATTAGTAATAGCATCTGAACATACATGAGGCGTGATGGTTGCCTAACGTGTAGTCTGAGCAGGACCTGACCGACGAGTATAGAATTTAAGTATTGGTGGGATAGGTGGTTGTGGAGGTGGTGGTGGTGGTGGTGGTGATGGTGGTGGCGTGACAACTGGAACTGGATTGGACGCAGGTGGACTTAGACTAGGAGGAGGAGGAACATAGACATCATCATTAGAAGTTGAAGAGACCAACCTGTCACCTGCAGGGGAAAAGTACATAACGGACTCAAAAAATGTAACGTCAGCACTGACAAAATATTTCTTGTCTATGGGGTCATAACAATAATAACCCTTCTGAGTCCAGGAGTAACCAACAAAGACACACTTGACACCTCTAGAAAAGAGTTTATCAAGTCTAGGAGACAAGTAGTGAACAAAGGCAACGGTACCAAAGACACGAGGAGTAAGTGAAAATAATTTCTTATCAAGAAAAATAAATGAAAGAGGAATTTTCTCACCAAGAATAGAGGACGGCATGCGATTGACCGGGTAGCAGGCTGTAAGGACAGCATCCCCCCAAAAGGTGATAGGCGCACAACTCTGGATTAGCAGGGTTCAAGTAATATCAAGAAGGTGACGATGTTTTCTCTCTGCCACTCCATTCTGTTAAGATGTTTAAGCACAGGTGGTTTGGTGAATAATACCTTTGGATAAAAAAAACTGTGAGAGAGAACGAGTGCAGAATTCCAATGCATTATCCGTACGAACATATTTAACAGTAGAAGAGAAAACATTCTGCACTTCACTGATAAGATTTTTAATAGCATCCCCTGCTTCAGATTTATTCCTCAAAAGAAAAACCCAAGATACACGAAAAAAGTCATCAAATACAACTAGATAGAACATGTATCCCTGATGGTCAGGTACACGACTCGGACCCCAAATATCAATATGAAACAACTCAAGCGGGGAGCTACTGCTCCGACTCTGATGACTAGGGAAGCTAGAACGATGATGCTTTTCCAACTGACAAGCTTCACAATGAAACGACGAACTCGGAGAGATCTGAGGCAAGAGATGTCGCATTTTCTGGAGTAGGAGGTGACCAAAGCAAAAATGCCAGGTGTACGGAGAGACTGATCCGGTTGAATGGGAAGAGACGCCAGCATATGAATTCCGGACCAGACGATAGAGACCATTCTGCTTAAAGCCACAGCATTCACCCTGCCCGTTAGTATATCCTAAAAAATGAGAGACGGTGGGTCAAATATAGCACGACAATGCAAACCTTCGTAATCTAACTAATGGATAATAAATTCATGAAAAACTCAGGAGCATGTAGAACATTCTGTAAATGCATAGAAGGTGACAAGGTGATCTCCCCCGGTCCAACGATGGGGGAATGAGTCCTATCAGCTATGAGCACTGAGCGTCCAGGTGGGATGTCCCTGTATGACTCAAGTCTATCTCTATCACGGCAGAGGTGATGGGTGGCGCCAGAATCTATAACCTAATCTGAGAGATCATGACAAGATGTAAATGCAGTAGCACTACCTGAGGTACTGGCAGCGGCAGAAGTACTGGCAGATGCTGTAGCAGCAACATCTGAAGATCCACCAGGAGAATCAGTAGATGATTGAGGCATAATATCACGCAGACGCGCTACAAGCTCTTCGAACCGGTGATCTATAGTGGATGCCGACTGAGATGTAACATGCTCGGCTACACGCGCCGATGCAGGAAACCCATGCTTAGAGTAGCATGTATCCTCTGAGTGACCTGTGTGATGACAGAAAGAACACGGTTGGCGAAAATGACCTCCTCGGCCACGAGCTCCACATCCACGAAAGGAAGACTGACCACCTCTCCCTCGCGATACCGCCTTCGCCGATTGGGGTGGAGTAGATGTACTGGAAGAAATAGAGATGCGACTGAGCCTCCGATAAACTTCCTCCAATAGGAGGAATAGTAGCATCGGCAAGTATCTGAGAGCGGCTGTCTCATACTCATGATCAAGTGCTGCTAGTAGTACGCCCACCATCGTAGCATTCCGGAAGGTCTTGTACTGCTCTGGAGTCACCGTGAGTGGTATAGTCCTATATAGTTTCTCAAACATACCCCGCAGGGACGTGTACAAAGAGTGAAGTGGCCGCCCATTCCGCTTCATTGTAAAAATATCATGCTAGAGCTGTAACATCTTGGTGTCGTTCCGCACCTGTGAATATGTGGCAGCCAGAATATCCCACATCGGCTTGGCGGTGGGCTGATGGAGGACATCATTTGCAATATCCATCGACAATGTTCCTGATAGCAAAACCTTCGCATAAGAATCATCGGTCTCCCAAGAGGCATAGATCCCAGTCTTCTCTGCCGACTCATCCTCGGTAAGTATATGCTTCTTACCGTTCGACTTCATGAGACTCATGAACTGCATCGCCCAGAGCTCATAGTTCGTCCCATCCATCTTGACTATTGGCGTTGGACCTTTGAATGCGCCTATGGAGGGCATATCGACTTTACTTTCTGAGATCTTGCCGGAGACAAAAACTAGAGATTGTAGACAAGAGACCGGTGTCTACATAAACTTGATCGTATTTGAGTGCATATGTAGACATTTATGCACTCAAATCCATGACGAGATAGTTGCCGACTGCGGGGGGGAGGGGCAGGGCTGGAAGGTACCGTCGGGGCCGGCAGAAGGGAGGGGTCGCGGGGCTGGTCGGGGCCGGCGGAAGGGAGAAGCGGTGGAAGGGGACTGCGGGCTGGAAGAGGCCGGCTGGAAGGGGCCTGCGAGCAAGCGACTGGAAGGAGACCCGGGGACTGGAAGACGCCGGGGGTGAGATGACGCCGCCGAGAGAGAGGGGGGGGGGGAGGCGGCAGGATGAGGGTTAGGGTTAGGGTTCTGGCTCTGATACCATGTTGGTGGAAATGAGTGAACAGTTTATTCCATAGAACCCTAGGCTCCCTTATATAGAGCGAACCTATGGGTAAATTACATAAGAGTCCAGAAGAAAAATAGAAAATATGAAACGGTACATAATAACATAACATAAATCTCTACACATCTAAGCTACAACATTGTGTTTGCAATCTTACCCATCAGTCAAGACTTTTTTTCATTCTTCCTGTTCTCAAGCATATGTAAAATATTCATCACAAATTATCTCGCTAGATTTGAGATATAAATTTAATAATATACTTGCATGCTTCCAAAATAGTTTTTTCCTTCCAAAAAAAAGTTATTTTTTCTTATAACTTTTGTATGCCCTCTGTTGACGAAGTTTTCCATTTTAGTTTATTTATGTATTCTCTATCCCAATTTTAACCCATCACACTATTATGTAACCGCTACCTATTGGGCTTTTGGATTTCACGTTATATAAGGAACCATGCACCATGAAAAAAATCATTTTGTTGCATTCTTATCTTTTCTCCACAGTGTAACATAGTAATGGTCCTAGACCGAAGTTCGCACCAAATTCTCCACCGCCATCACAAGCCCACAGCTCGGGTTCACCATTGTTGTCGTTCCGCATGTTCTCCCACTCACAATATGCAACCTCCTCCCAGCACCACAATCCCCCTTCCCCCCCACATAGACCTCCTCCTAGCGCATAATAGCTTTGTCGTCCAGGCCTCCTTTTCGCATGCAGGTACCCATCCGCACCACAGCTGACTTCTCACTCGCAGGTTTCTCTCGTCGTGCCACCACTCACAACCATCGAGGGTTACCGCCCAAGACATCCCCTATGTATGTGTGAATAGATTGTACTGCACCTTGTTGATCTCTATCCCTTGTCACGATGTGCATGACTCCTGCAGAGATCGAGCCCTTGGTATTCATATCTGTCATGATAGCTCAGGGGACCTCTGTCTCAAACTCAAGGGCACATATAACTATGTACATTGTGTTGAGTTATTGTGCTTATATGGTAAACAGATCTTTGGATTTACCTATCCTTCTCTATATTGTACTCATCCCCCTCATTGGAGTTTTGTTTTGTTTTTATTGAAGAAAGCCTTAATCTCTAGTGAGGAAGTTTAGGGATTTTACGCTTCCATAGTTTTTCCATCTCTGTATGATTTTCCTCGAAAATCCTTACCTCCATTTTTGTGTGTTTTGCTTGTTTGATTCTAACATTGTATCAAAACGAGTCTAAATTGAGATATTCATGTTTTTCATGATATTAAATATGTTCCCTTGAGTTTGTTCTTAGAGTTCATGTTAAAGATTTTTTGATAGTCTGTTATCATAGTTTGTTCTGGGGTTTCCAAACTGGAGACCTAATCTCAACAAAAAGTGGTGACGGAAGGTGTTCCCCTCTCATGGTGCAGCATTGTCTTAGATCCCTACCTCTGCTCCAGTAGAACACGCAAGATCCCATTGCGAATCATTCTCCAGCCCCACCTCCTATCAGTTACAGGCTCCTTCTAGGCAACCTCCAGTCGCCACATCCAACTGACCCTCCAACTTTAAGCGACGATGGCGACGTCTTCCTGCTTCTTCTCTGTGATCTCTTCCGCAATCGAGTACCATCTTGCACCATCTCTACTTCTTCTCGACGATGACGACGCCTCCAACCCTTTGGCATCGACAGCAGCAACCCCTCGCTCAGTCCGCACGTGTCAACTAGGAGGTCAAAGCAAGATCTAGAAGACGGCAACGAGACCTCCTTCATGCCCACTGGATGCCAAAGTGTGCGCCCCCGTCCTCGTCCTCCATCCTCCCGTGCGAGATGCGGAACACTAGAAGGGGTGATGGGTTTCCCCTTGCGAGAACCCTAGGGGTCCGTTTGGTTATCGGGTTACCCCGAGGTAACCCGATTTACCCCCATGCATTCCTGGGTTGGAATTCCGTCACAAGTCAATGTGACATCACATCACATTCCTTATTCCAACCCTCATAACCATCCAAATAGCTACTATTCACAGGAGGTTATCCCAACCCACCCCATACCAATAACCAAACAGACCCTAGATCTGTGTGAGAGGGGGTCGATACCTCTTTATCCATTGTTTGCAATTACAAAATAGGAGGGGGTTGTTCTCCGTTGAAAAAATTAGAGTTTTGTTTGGGCCCATAGCAGTTTGCAGTGATAAAAAAGAGAGGGAAAAAGAAGAAAGTTGAGCCCATGTTGAACTGGGCTACTCAAAAAAGAGGCTTAAGGTATTGGATTGTTGTTCTTTTTGTTCAGGGAATGGTGTTTATTATTCTGTTTTGAGGGAAAATTCGAAAAATGTTGAATTGCAAAAAAAGAGCAAAGGCCTAATGGAAAATGATGGGAAATTTTATTTAAAAAAACAAGGAATCCATGGTAAAAAATGGGGAATTGTTGTGTTAAAAAATGACAAAAAATCAGTGAGGCCTTTTCTAGGAAGACTTGATGGAAAAAAAGAGGAGAAAAAGCTAGCGCAAAAAAAGTCGTATGAGAAAAAATGATTTCTCCAAAAAAAGAAGAAAAAAGGAATTTCTTGTCATGATCCTTCATTGTTCTCCCAACTTGATCGTTTCAGACAAGTTTAGGAGAAAGGAGGAGTGTTTGTTGAGTACAGGTGTCAAGCTCTACCGTTATTTGAATTATTGGATAGAGGGTTTTGAACCTTACCGTTGTTTGAGGCACTCTATGTTGGAGTGGCATATTTTTCGTGGAGTTCTCCAATTGGACAATCATTATTAGCTCCATTTTCCATCGATCGTGAACTCCACAATGTGTGGATTTTCCCACGGCATGTTTTCATGGCTGTGAACTCGACACGTATGGATATTCCCATGGCATTCTTGGTGGCCCTTTAGAGAGATGGAGCAGTCTTTGGTGAAGACATGTTACGAAATGGAGTTCTCCATGGTGGAGACTTGTTTTGTTGATCAGATTTTTCTACAGATCATTTTTCATACCCCAACCTCTAGTTACTCATCACCAACATGACATGAGAAGCAACGTCCTCGGTAGCAACCAACAATGTGCATTGAGTTGATATTGTCTTTAGTGTCATGTATTTTGTGTCTGATTGAGTGCATTATTTCTATTTGTCCAAGCTAAGCATTGCATGCTCAATTTGAGAGGGAGTGTTAAATGTATTTTATGGGTCATGTTTAGTCCCACATCGTGGGGTGGTGATATTTGATCACATTGGTTGAGTTATTGAAAGATTCCCACACCTATTATAATCCTTGAGAAAGTGAATATAATATCAGTCCTTTGAGGTGGTTCTTCATGGTTTCATCCTACAACTTAGGGAGTAGGGTTCCACATAAAATCAAAATCTTCGTTATATGTTGTTCTTGCTTTGATTCACTTCCCCATCAGTTCGTGTTTGTCCAGGATCAGATCGCAGTCCACACCCGTTCAGATCGCAGATCTGGGATCAAATCATGCAAATCATGATCCAGATCATGCCCAGCTCATGCAGATCAGATCACCATCTGACATGTACTTAGAACATGCATACGTTGTGCTCAGAACAAATCTTTGTATTCAGATCGGGTTTGTGTTCCCTACAGAAGATCGTGCCCAGATCTATTCTCCAAGCAGCAGGTCACCTCGTGTTCGTATCCAGATCACAGAACCAAACGGCGGGACTGTTATAGACCAAAGATCGTGACCTCCATAGTGTGATTGCTTGTTTTTCTACATCTGGGAGCCTCAGTTTTTGCTGTTGTTTTAGACTGTGGAGAAAAACAAAAGAATGAATTGCTTGCTTTATTCTGGAGGTGTAGGTGTCCTTATATAGGACAAAACCCTAGAGAGCTCAAAGGGGGGAAAATACATAAGTGCTTCCAGCAAGGTTACAAGAAGAATAATTAAGAACCGTAGGATACACTACCAACACTCCCCCTCAAGTTGGAGCATATTTATCAGTCATGCTCAAATTGGAAACAACTCACGAAAGGTGCTTCTTTGATAAGGCCTTTGTAAATACATCTACAAGCTGAAGATCTGTATGGATATGAGGAGTAGTAATCCTTCCAATCCTAACAGCACCACAAACAAAATGGCAGTCAACTTCTATATGGTTGGTTCGCTCATGAAATACCGGATTCGTGGCAATGTATGTAGCAGATTTGTTGTCACGGTATAGTGGAATAGGAGTAGTAACAACAATATTGAGTTCTTGCAGATTAGTTTATAATCACGTAATCTCACAAGTAGCTTGAGCCATCGCCCAATACTCTGCTTCTGCACTTGATCTGGATACAACAATCTGCTTCTTGCTTCTCCAAGTAACAAGGTTTCCTCCAACCATCATAGCATATCTTGTGGTAGAACGTCAATCCTTTGGCGAAACAACATCGGCATATGTAATAACATCAATGTACCCATTTGCCCCATAGAAGAGGCCACGTCATGTTGATTCCTTTAAGTATCGTAGAATCCAAAGAACATCCTGCCAGTGACTGTAACAGAGTTGCTCCATGTGTTGTCTAGCTCTGCTTACTACATAAGAAATATCTGGTACGGTAACAGTAAGGTAAAGAAGTTTGCCAACCGGGCTTCTGTATGGAATAACATCTTTGAAGACCGGATTAGAGTATGTGATGTGTTTCTTTGGATCTGCAGGAATACCAGAGGACTTGCATCCAAGTAGTCCGGCTTCAGTAAGAATGTTCAGGCAGTATTTCCTCTATGAGAGAAGAAGGCCCTCTGTAGTGCGTAGTACTTCTATGCCCAGAAAATAGCGTAGTAGACCAAGGTCCTTGGTAACAAACACCTTCTGAAGGAAGGCCTTAGTCTCTAGTATCCCTTTATTATCACCACATGTGACAACCATATCATTAACGTAGACTGCAAGTATAACAGTACCAATTGTTCGTCTTCTGACAAATACAGAGCAATCAAAGGTTGTTCTTTGGAAGCTAAGAGTGTTGATCTCTGCAGTAAGTCTGTCAAACCATGCCCTTGTGCTCTGCTTCAGGCCATATATGGCCTTGTGAAGTCGACATACACATTCCCCATCGACTTCATAACCTGGGGGTTGCATCATATACACTTCCTCATCAAGGTCGCCATATGGGAACGCATTCTTTACATCTAGCTGAAAAATAGGCCATGCCTTATTAGTTGCCACTGAGAGTATAGTCCGTATTGACCCCATTCGAGCCACCGGAGAGAATGTCTCAAAGTAATCCACTCCATATGTCTGTATAGCCCTTTGCAACAAGGCGAGTTTTTAATCTGTCAATGGACCCATCTAGTGATTGTTTGGTCGTAAAGACCCATCTGCAAGCCACGGGTCTAGTATCCTTGGGACACTCACTAGATCATATGTCCCCCTGGAAATGAGAGCATCCATCTCTTCATCCATGGCCTTTTGCCATCCTGAGTCCTGCAAAGCACTATGGTGGTCTATCGGAATAGAAATAGTCATGAGAGAATCTGCATATTTTCTGTTAGTGGAAGATAAACCAGAAGTAAAAGTAAAATGAGACATGGGATGAGAAGTACATTGCCTCTTAGTTCTGTATATAGAAATTGGAAATTCTAGAAGAGCATCTGGGACAGTAGTGGAGGGGACACCTGTAGAAGGCATATAATCCTGCAATAAAGAAATAGGTAAACATCTGGTGGTGAAGATATTTTCCTATGCTTATAGACAATGAGTCGAGGTGGGAGATCCAGAGGGATATCTATAACGGATAGATTGAAGAAATTGGACTGCTAAAAAAAGGTTACATCTATAAAAATATAATAGCGATGTCCAGTTGGATCATAACACCTGCAACTTTTTTGAGTGTGAGAATAACCAAGGAAGACACATTTGATTGCACGAGAGAAAAGTTTGTCTATGGTGTGAAAATTATGAACAAAGCATGCACATCCAAAGATTTGCAAGGGAAGAGGAAAAAGTGACTCATTTGGGTAAAGTAGGGAGAAGGGGGTTGATCCATTTAGGTTGGTAAACGGAACTCTATTGATAAGATGAACAGCTATTAAAACGGCATCACCCCAATAGGTCTCGGGAATTTTCATCTGAGTAAGAAGGGAGCAGGCAATATTTAGGAGATGTCTGAGTTTTCTCTTTGTTATATGGTTTTGTTGGGACGTATATAGACATGAGGTTTGATGTAGGGTACCTTGGGAGGCAAAGAAATTTGTTAGGTCATGGTTAGTGAATTCCAAGGCAATATCAGACCGGAAAATTTGTATACCAACGGAGAAAATATTTTTGATATAATAAGACATTTTAACAATTTTATTAATCTCTGAACGCTCTTTTAAAAGATAGACCCAAGACGACCTACCGTAATCATCAACAAAAACTACAAAATACTTATGTCCACTCAGAGTACGGACCGGACAAGGTCCCCAAATATCACAATGGACTAAAAAAATAGAACTTCTCGACGAGTCTCAGTACGAGCAGGGAACAACGCATGATGATGTTTCCCAAACTGACGTGCCTCGCACACAAAAGGCTTGAGCATAGAGAGTTCGAGAAACATTAAAGAGAGAGCTTCAGCAGACGGATGACCGAGACGAGATGCCAGCGGAGATTGACAAAGCACCAGCAAAACCAGAGTCAGAAGGGATGTCAAGATAATAAAGATCGTTCTTCTCATGTCCCCCACCAAAAATTTGTCTCGTCCGGATGTCCTGAAAATAACAGCAAAACTCATCAAATATAACTTGACAGTTAACCTCAGTGCACAGCTTGTAATAGATAAAAGACTAAGAGAAAAGTCATGAGCGTAGTGAATGCCAGTAAGATGGGGTTTGGAGGAAAACTCCATCGTGCCCACAGTAGTAATAGGTGAATGAGCTCCATTGGCAAAACGAGCGGTCTTCACAATGGAAGACGATCGTGATGAGGAAAGAAGACTACTTCTCCTGTTAGATCAGTTGAGGCGCCCGAGTCAATAATCCATGCAGGAGCAGATGTAGAGGCAGAGCTGGCAATTGTACCTAATGTAGTGGCCAAACTAGTAGTAGGAATAGAAGCAGTAGTGTCACTGGCAGAATCCTGTAACAGTTCTCGAAGTCGAGCATACTCAGATGCAGTAAAAGAAGTTTGACTGTCACCAGAAGGCTGAATATGAGAGGCATCTGCAGTATCATAGGTGCCATCATAAGCGGCTGTCTCATAGACACTTCTGACAATGTGAGGCATGCCAAACTTTGCCCAACAGCATTTTGACGGATGATTCATGCGTACACAATCTGTATACACTGGATAGCGAGCAGTGATTGGATGACATCCACATCCGCGTCCTGAGTCACGTCCTCGTCCAAACTCACAGCCAAAACCAAGGACAAATTCATGTATGCGTCCCCCCTGGTAGTTGGATCATCCCCTAGCAACATGTGTTGTAGTCTCAGCAGATAGAGGGGGTGAACGAGACTCAAGTTCTTGTAGTCGACCAAAGAGGGTCTCAAGAGTAGATAAGGATGCGACAATAAGAAATTGATCCTTCACCGGCTTGTATCGCAGATGTAATCTTGATAAGAATCGATACACTTGCCATTTTACGCGTTCTCCTATCTGTTTATCGCAGCAAGCAGACTGGAAAATAAGAAACTCCTCAAACAGACCTGTAATGAATCGGTAGTATTCAATAAAGGATGTATCTCCTTGATTTGTAGACCAAATCTGTGTGTAGATATCAGAAAGCTTGGACTTGGTTCTCTTTTGGGAGTATGTATTCTCAAGGCTCTCCCACATTGCCTTAGTTGTTTCTTTGTAGAGAAGATTCGAAGCTATATTTGGATCAACACTATTGGTCATCCACATAATCACCTGGCAGTTGTCCATATACCAGTTATCATAATCCTTGTTCGTCTCCTTAGGCGGATCTTTAGAGAGGACATAGTTCTTTCGTTGACCATTAATAAATACCATGAATAATCGAGACCATAAAACATAGTTCTCGGAGCCCTTCAGTTTAATAAACGTGTTTTGGACCATTACAGAAGAAGTTCGGTACAGAGGCTTGGGATCAACAGAAGCCATGGTGGCCGAAAAGTCAGGAAAAAGTGACCTAATGTAGTCTGGATCAATCGAGTCATGAAGGTTTAGTATTGCATTGATGAAGAGGCCAGTCGTAAGAGGATAAATACTCGAAAGAGAGCGCAGTGCCCTAGGTCCTGGAGCATGGGACGAATGTGCGGAGACTCCTGGATCCCGGAACGGAGCCGCATGAGCCTCAGGAGTACAAGCTGGAGGGCGTTGTGAATCCACGAAGTGCCTAGTGGCACCGTCGGAGCGCCTAGGAGCGCTTGCAAATGCGCGGAGCATTGCTGGAGGCACAGGAAATACGGAGTGTTGCTGGAGACGCAGAGCGTCGCTGGGAGCGTCTACGGAGGAGCACCTGCGGAGGCGCGGAGCCCGCTGGAGGTGCTTGGGGGCGCTGAGCACCGAGTGCAAGAGGGAGAGGGAGGTGTCGAACCGATGTTGGAGGCGTGCAGGAGGAGGCTGGCAGTGGTGGGTGGGAATTACGTCAGAGCATCCGTCTAGGACCGCAACTCTGATACCATGTGGAAAAAACGAAAGAATGAATTGCTTGATTTATTCCGGAGGTCTAGGGGTCCTTATATAGGACAAAACCCTAGAGAGCTCAAAAGGGGGAAATACATAAGTGCCTCCAACGGGGTTACAAGAAGAATAATTAAGGAATCGTAGGATACATTACCAACATAGACCGCATGATTGTTTTATCTCTTGGTGGTCAGAGACTCGTAGATCTTGTTAGGACGTTCTTTTGGGCCCCTGGAGGTCAGTTCCATATTGTGGGAGAGTTGTGGTGTGGGAAAAGCCCTTGAGTGTAGTTGAAGTGCTTTTGCCCCTTGTTTGTTGGGAGATCTCTCAGGGATGTATAGTTGTGCATACCATGTGTTTGATGATATGCAAGCGTGTTCTGGCGTCGGTATTTAACTTAAGGTATCTATAGGAATGTCTGTGAGATATAGTCAAAGTCTAAAGGGCACAAATTTGCTGGTGAATGACATTATGATGTTTGAAGCATCTAGAAAACCTGACTTGGCAAAGGATACCATCATCAAGATACACTCTTTCTTGAAGGAATCATTTACGAAAGGGCATGGTTCTTTGTAGTTGACAAACATTGGTTCAGCTCTTAACACGAGGAGAAATGCCAATGCTTGCTTTGCCAAATGTGAGTGGATTATCGATATTATGTGTCCAATCACATGGCAGGTGATCTAAGAACATTTCATGATTATAAGCTATTGTCCGGAAGAGAGAAAGTTATCGTCGCTAACGGGTCTCCAACTACTGTTTTTGGAAAAGGAATAATCTTTGTTGTTGATTGTTTCCTCCTTATTGATGCAATTCTACTTTATTTCCTAATAAATCTTTTGTTAGTCAGTAAGATTACTAAAGAGTTGCAATGCAGGTTGATTTTTTATCACAAGTTGTGTGTTCTAGAAGATTTGCAGACAGACAAGAAGATAAGAATTGGAATAGTTGAGGATGGTTTATATCATTTTCCAGCTCGAGTAGACCAAGCCCTTACCTCTATGCTTGAAAATGATTTTTTTTAATGGAAAAATAGGTGGACCCCCATCACAAGAGCCACCACCTGAATTATATTAATTTAATAGATTAAAAAGACTTACATGAGTCATGATCCCCAGAGATTACAGAGAGCGTTATAATTAGCAACAATATCAACTTCATAGAACCTCTGATTGTTGAATATCTTTTCGTTACGCCCCATCCAGATTGCCTACAGTGTCGCGAATGGTTTCCAATAATCGGACGTGACGTTTCTGCGTACACGCCTAATAGATGCCCAGAACTCATACAGACCTTCAGTTTTGAGCCAATGATGGCCAAGGATCCGCCACACTTGGACTGAGCCTGGGCACCTCAAGAAAAGGTGGTCATAGTCTTCGGCCTCTTCCTCGCATCGATCACAGTGTGTATCTACAAGGCCCAACAGTCTACCTCTGCACACCTTGTCCAGCAACTGGCCTCTTCGAAGACACCAAAGGAAAACCTTAATTCTGCTCGGAATGTTTGCAGCCCATATAAGTTTAACGTCATCCAACAACTCCCGATCCAGCTCCTGTTCATGCATGTTGAACGCAGCGTAGGCGCTCTTCACCAAGAAAGTCACGTCCGACCATTGGAAATGGTTCCTGCCCACAGATATTACGCTTGTATGAGGTAGAACCTCCTACATCAGCAAACACTCATCCAACCGATGGTCTGAGAGGTCTGAGAGGAACAATGGCGCCTAGCTGCCTGTAGCCACAGTCTGCGCCAGAGTAATCTCCTTAGAATCAGCCAACGCGAAGAGCCGATGGAAGAGCACCTGAGGACGGGGCGTCGGGAGGTGGAGCTCGGTGTCGATGGAAGAGGATGATGGTTGTGCGGTTGGTGGCGACTGCCGCGGGGGAGGTGTGGCTCGCTCGTGGCTAAGGGGCTTCACGGTGGGCGATCTGGCGGCGCACAGGGCTGAGCAGTCGCGGGCGTCGTCGGCGGCTGGAGTGGCGGTGGCGGGTGCCGCGCGTGGGCGGAGGCAATGGCGCGGTCGCATTGGAGGGCGGTGGCGGGCACCGCGCGTGGGCGAAGGGGCGGCGCCTACGACTGGTGTTGTTATTTTTTTAATTTTTAATTAAATTTGTAAACAAAAACCGGGAAAAGGCTTTTTTAAATTTTTTTAACTATAACTGAAGAAATTTTGTTATACTTTTATTTATTTTTTTTTTGTGTTTTATTTATCCTGCAAAACAATTGTTAGAAAGAAAGAATATTTTTTTGTATTTTTTTATTTTTTATTTATAAACAAATTAGGACGCGAGCATGATGACTCGATCCCAAAATCAAAAAGGAAGACGTGAACATGTGCGATTCCGAGGAAAATGGCGGATGGAACCGAATCTCCGACCACCGTGCGTGGTCGGAGGTGAGAGATCGTGTGAGGTAAAAAGAACGCAAATAGATCGAGAAAGTGAGATGAAAAATCGGAATCGAAGGTGGATAAAAATTGTGATGGATTCTAAGATCAAGATTAAAAAAATGACGACGAGAATGTGGATGTTAGGGCGAACGGGGGTGCGACGCGATGTCCTCCTCCATCGCGACGGGGGCTTGCGACGCGTCTCCTCCTTCGCTCAACGCGAGTTCAGGCGACGCGAGTGCGGGTAACACGGTGTCGGACGACGCGGTTCCACCGTCATCATTGGCAACTTTGGGCGACGCGACTCCTGCTTCGCCCATCGCGAGTTCGTTCGCCGCGGTTTCCGGCGACGCGTTTCCTTTCAGGGCGCCAACAAGGGGGCTAGGGCTAAGGGCTTCTCCGATCTGGTTCAGGGCGCCAACAAGGGGGCTGGGGCTAAGGGCTTCTCCACTCTTGCTAATGGTGTGGGCGTACAGGTTGGCTGGGAGCGTCGCGCGCGATGGGAGGTTGGGGCTATCAGGGGTCACACGCGTGCGGTGCTGGCTGCGATCGGTGCTTCCACGCGTGGCTGCCAGGTCCGCGGATGGGAGCAGAAGTTAGGGGGAAGGTCTGGTGGGGCGCAGTGCGAGGTTCGGGTTGTGGGTTTGCCATTGAACCCTTCCGAGCAGGACCGATCGGGCTTGCTTCTGGACAAGGGCGCGAGCGAGAGCTGTGGTGCGACCCAGGGTTGGCAGCTGGTGGAAGGTCGTCGCAGGGGGAGGTTTGTTGCTGCTTCTGGGAGTAGGCATGGGCCGCCGAAGGTCTCCCCCTTCGGACGCGGCTGTTTTCGTTGCGGTGGGCTGGATCATTGGGTGCAGGCATGTCGGGAGCCTTTGCGGTGCTTCTCTTGCCGAGGTTTCGGTCATTCTCGGAGGTGCTGCCCGAAGGCGGATGCGCATGCAGATGTGTTGGTTGGCGGGGGGGGAGAGGGGGCGCTGTTTTTGGCGACTTCAGACGTGGGCCTCGTGTCCAAGGCTTCTTTTAAGGGCAATGTGGATCGACTCTCTCCGGGGAGGGCGGTGGCGAGGGGCCTCCACGAGTACAAGATCCGGAGGTTATTGCACGGGCCGGTGACTGGGAGCTTGCAGTTGAGGTGGCGGAGGCCGAGGGACTGGGATGTTGCCGTGCAGCCTGGCAGCATGGAGAGGGTCGTTATCAGGGGGCTTCCGCTGGGGGTGAGGACGAGGGAGCGCATTTCATAGTTGCTGCGTGGCGTTATCGTGGTTGTCTCACTCGAGAGTTCGGGGTGTCAACCCGGGCAGCCTTTGGAGGTGGTCCTTCGGGTGAAGCCGGTTGGTGTCGAGAAGATGGGTTGGTGGGAGGTTCGGCTGGCTGGTAGGCGGCTTCTTCTTGAGTTTGTAGCTGCAGATGTGTGGGTGGCTATTCTGGTTGCTGGGTGCCGCTAGAAGGAAGTCCCGGTGGCCGAGGTGGCGGTGGTGGGTGGTAGGGTGGAGCAACGATCTGATGCGAAGGTGGGGGCTTGGCGGCCAGAGGAGGGGTGGCATTCGGTGGGGGGCGGCTTCTGAGTGTGGCCCGCACCCCGGAGGAGGGTCTTCGGTTCGGTTCCATTTCGGTGGTGGATTTTCCGAGGTTGGCGACTGTTTCTATGCCTTGGTTTCTGGCGGCTTCAGCGTGGTCTGTTGGCGGAGGGGAGCCTCTTGGAGGGGGTGGGGCTCGGTCAGCATCGGATGCTTGTCTGGTGGAGGAGGTTGAGGAGGGGGTTTTGGCCCGAGGTGTGGTGGGGGTTGCTGTGGGCGTCGGTTCGGAGAGGGGGGGAGCTGCGATCTCTCCACAGGTGGAGGTATCTATGGGGGAGTGGGCTGCTGTTCAGGGGGGACGGGATTTTCAGCTGGAAGGGGTGGCTGCTGAGGTAGGGGTGGCTGGTTCGTCTGAGGGTGTGTTGGGTGGGGAGATTCCAGCTGGGGGTAGAGCCGATCCGGCTGGGGTGGGGCAGGTGGGAGGATCTTTGCAGTTTTTGGGCGGGGAGATGTCACGGCCTTTTGGTGTGGCGTATGAAAGTGGGAGAGGGGAGCGGAGGACGGCTGAGAAGGAGGCGAGGACTGCTCTAAGGGCTTCTTTGGCATCGGGGGCGGATGTTGAGGTTGTGAGCGTGAGGGCAGCCAGCCCGTTAGTGGTGCAGAACCGTTTTGCGGCTCTCGACAGGGACATGGCACGACGTTTGGGAGTTATTCCCCCAAGGAAGAGGGAAGCTTTGGTCGCCAAATGAAGCTGCTATCATTGAATGTTAGGGGCCTGGGCCGGCCCGAAAAGAGGCTCGGGGTGCAGAATTTGTTGAGAGAGGCTGGTGCAGATATTTTCTTGCTTCAGGAAACTAAGTTGCATTCTTTGGATGACCAGTTGCGGCGGGAGATGAGTAGGGGGTTTTTTTCTCGATGGCAGACAAGGAGGTTGCTGGGGCTTCAAGGGGGTTGCTCTCCGGTTGGCGATCTGATTATTTCGATTTGTTAAGGATGTCCGCCTCACAGTTCACTTTGTCTGTTCGGCTGCGGCGGAGGGTGGATGGGATCTGTCTGTGTGTTACTAATGTATATGGTCCATGTCGGCGGCAGGATGGTAGCTTGGCTGGGGATCTGGAAAGTGTTGGGCCTGAGGTTGGCGACGGTATTTGGACCATCTGTGGCGACTTCAATGTCACGTTGTTACCGGACAACAGGCCGGGGGGGAGCGGAGGCTCTGATCCTGGATCCGCATATATGAGGCAGGTGGTTCAGTCTCTGTGATTATCTGTTGTGGATGCGGCTAGGTGCAAGTATACTTGGAGGAACGCGAGAGCGAGGTCCAGACTCGATAGATTCCTGATGTCGGTTGAGGCAGGGGAGGTCTTCCCTTTGGTGAGGGCTTGGGCTCTTCCGAGGACTCTATCTGATCACACTCCTGTTATATGATTTTCTGGTGAGGAGCGCTTGGCTCAGTTCTCCTTTCGCTTTGAGAAGAAGTGGTTGTTGGAGGATGGTTTTCGGGACATGGTGCACGAACATTGGCGGAATGTGGCGGTGGCGGGCTCGGTAGTGTCGCGGTTTGCGGCCAAGCTTGAGTCACTGAGGCGGCTGCTGTTGAGGTATGGGAAGGATGTCGCCAGGAGGCGACGGGCCGTCAGGGCGGAGGCAGAGGCTGGGATCAGCAGGTTAGACGGGCTTGATGATGATCGGGGGCTGTCTCTGGAGGAGGTGAAGGAGACGGCAGCATGGATAGAGACTGTGCTTCGGGAGGACAGAAAAGAGGAGGTTCATTGGCGGCAGAGGGCCAGACAGAAGTGGCTAAGGGAAGGGGACGCCAACACGCGGTTCTTCCATTCTGTGGCATCCGGGAAGACGAGAAAGAGCTTCTTGCATGAGATGGAGGTAGGAGCCAAAGAGTTTTAGGCGAAAGGGAGATTGGGATCGCTGCGGGGTCATTTTGTGAGTGCCTCGAGGAGGGTGCTGGTGGCAGATGGCTGGGGTTGGTTGGGTCTAGGGGTGAGGCCCTTGAGTGGTGCCCAGGCTGATTCGTTAGTGGTCGAATTCACGGAGGATGAGGTGCGCAGGGCGGTTTGGGAGTTGAATGCGGACGGGGCTCCGGGGCCGGATGGCTTCTCCATATCATTCTACAGGGAGTTCTGGGATCTGCTGAAGGGGGACATCTTGGAGGTTCTGACAGAGTTCAGGGGGGGCAACATGGGTTTTGAGAAAGTTAACAGGGCTTTGATTTTTTTGCTGCCGAAGAAAGAGACCCCAGTGGGGGTGGGGGACTACAGGCCGATTTCTATCTCCAATGGCATTTATCTTATTGTCGCCAAGGTGTTGGCGAGCAGACTTAGAGGGGTCCTATCCTCTGTGATTTTGCCGGCCCAATCAGCCTTCATACCGGGTCCTGTATGGAGGATGGAATCGTGACCGCTTCGGAGATATGTCGTGAGTGGAAGAGGTCTCAAAAAAAGGGGCAGTTTGGAAGATTGACTACGCCAAGGCTTATGATTGTGTCAGTTGGAGATTCCTTTGGTTAGCTATGCAGAAAAGGGTTTTCCCGGAAGAGTGTATTGCTTGGGTTAAGAGATGCGTCACCACTAGCTCCTGCTCGGTGTTGGTAAATGGGAGGCCTGAGGGAGGATGGTTCCAACCGCAGAGGGGGTGCGTCAGGGCTGCCCCCTTGCTCCCCTGCTTTTTGTGTTGGTTGCAGATTGTCTTGCGGTTTTGTTTGAGCGGACAGTGGAAGAAAACTAGTGCGAGGGCTTCCAAATGGGGGACATCTTAGTCCCGGTGTTGCAATATGCAGATGACACGCTGATATTCCTGGGAGGGACGGAGGAGCAGAACCGCAATGCAGCTGTGCTGGTGGATGTTTTTGGGTGCCTCTCTGGGTTGTAGATTAACATGCAGAAGTCGGTCCTTGTTCCAATGGGTTTGGGTGGCGAGGAGAGTATCGGGTTGGCGGAGTGGGCAGGATGCCCCTTGGGGAGACTGCCGATAACCTATCTGGGATTGCCTCTGGTTGAGGGCAGGCTGAGGAAGTCCGATTGGGATTGTGTACTGCGCAAAATGGAGGACCGGTTGGAAGGTCGGAAGGTTGTCACTCTGTCTAAGGGTGGAAAGCTTACATTGTTGAAGCATGTTCTTTCGGCCATCCCGACTTTTTTCTTTTCGACGAGATTAATGCTTGTTGGTGTTAGAAGGAAGATTGAGACCTTGATGAGATCCTTTTTCTGGTCTGATGGTAGACAGACAAAGAGGGGGTTGCACCTGGTGGCTTGGAAGGATCTGGTTGTTCTTGTTGCAGAGGGGGGCCTTGGCGTTAGGGACGTGGAATCTATGAACAAAGCATTGTTAGCTAAGTGGGTGGTGCGCATTTGGGGTTCGTCCGACTCGCCGGTCTTGCAGCTGCAGAGAAAGATATATGGTGTTACTGGAGAGTTGGTGGCAGTGAGGAAGCGTCATGAGTCTTCCTTGTGGAGTGGGATCCGTGCTGTACTTCCGGGGTTACGGCCGCTTCTTAGGCCGATTTTGGGGGATGGGCTCCGATTCCGTTTTTGGCTGGATGATTGGACGGGGGATGGGGCCATGGCCTCTCGCTTCCCTCGGTTGATGGTGTTGGTTGTAGATTGGGGGGCGCGAGTGGCGGAGGTCGTCGAAGCTGGGACGTGGGTGCCGAGGTTCCTTGTGGATCTCTTGGATCAGAGGTTGGAGGAGTTTTTGAGGATGTTGTCTGAGATTCCCCTGCCGGGGAGCTGTCGGGGGACCCGGACCGTTTTGAGTAGACAGGTGGTAGGTTCTCGGTGAAGGCGGCCTATCGGAAGGTTATTGCGGCTTTGGTGGAGCGTGATGAAGATCTGTGTGCTGACGTGAAGATGATTTGGGCAGCTAAGATTCCTACACGGGTTAAGGTCTTCCTTTGGTGTATGAGGAGAGGTCGTATTTGTGACAAAGTGAGAAGAGGCAGACTGCTGGGTGGGACGGATCTAATGTGTGACAGATGCGAGGACGAGTTGGAGGATGTGGACCACATCTTCTTTGGTTGCAGGTCTTCCGCAGAGGTTTGGGAGTCATTGGGGCTCACGTGGGTCCGGGCCTTGGATGCTGATCAGTTTTGGAGGTCGATTCGTGGGGTCGGCCATGGGTCCTCCGATGATGTCTTCAAGCCTTTTGCCGCTCTCTGGGCTATTTGGCTTGGTAGGAATGATACAATTTTCAAGGGGCAGCGGTTTTACTCTGAAATTGTTATAGCCCACTGTAATATTTTGTACAATTTCTGGTTATCAAACTGATGTACCCAATGCTTTATTAATGAATGTTTTGGTGTGGTGACTCCCGCCTCGGGAGGGCTCCCCCGTGCTTTTACTCAAAAAAAATGACGACGAAATAAAGATGCGAGAAATAAAACTAAGATAAACATAAGATAAAAATAAGAGAAAAAATGTGGATCTCACCTTAGGATCGGAAAAGACCTTAATCGCCTCGACGAAGGCAAACTCGCTGTCACCGGACGGCTCAGAAGCCAGGCACCTCTCTGTGACAAGATAGCTCTCGAAGATAGGCTCATCTCACCAAAGATTGAGTTGAAATGAGGGAGAGAGAGCCATATTAATAGATAGAGAACGGAGTTTGATTTTTTTTTGAAATTTTGAATGAAGACAAGAGATAAGAGAGAAAATTTGAAATGAGATAAAGTTAAAATTATTTACAAAAATTAATTTTTTTTTATTTTCGTCATTTAGTTAAATTGAATTAAAAAATGTTAATATTTTATTTTTTTGTGGTGATTATTTAAGAATAACAACTATATACATATACTATATACATATGGTACATTTTATACATAATTAAATAAGGAAATTAGTTTTTTTGTTTTAAAATTTTTATTTTTTTTATTTTTGTTTTTAAATAGTTAGTAAAAATATTTCTAAATATTTACAAATACAATATGTACAAATAAATGATAAAATTGCACAAACCACCCTAGAAAACTGACTTTTGAATCGCAACTCCAAAAATTATGAGATCACAGCCATTTTAAAGATAATTTAATTTAGAATACAATGGAAGTGACTTTGATTCAATTTGAGTTCATATGGAGCCGGAATTGGTCTTTCAATTATCGTTTAGTGGTTTTTTTTCCAGGTGTGGTTGCTTTTATTTTGTACATGATTTTATTTTGCAAACATTTTTATTAATTAGGGAAACATTTTTATTTACAACTTTTGTTTTGAAAATTATTTAGTTTGAGGTCAATTGATGTACAAATAAAATAGTGTACTATACAAATATACACAACACACTTTTTTTTGGAATATTTTGGATTAAGGTCCCTATATCCCCCTACTTTATTCCAGGTCGATTAGGTCAAGTCTTGACCTTCTCTCGGGGTTCAGGTCAACCTATATATACAGTCTTCTTTTTTTCTTTTCTTTATTTTCCTTTCTTTATTTATTTATTTTAGGTTAAAATGGTAATAAGTGTACAATATTTACACACAGGTGCAAGTTAGTAAGAATATGGAGTTAGTATTATATACATGTTTTTTATAAGGGATTTTAAGCTAAAATAAATGAATAAAGATGATGAAATGCATATTCATTAGTAGATGTGGGACTAAACTCCTGGATGTGGAAGGATCCATTTACCCATTTTACATGATAAATGGCGCATACTCTAACAGAGGTTGCGATAGAGGTGTTGATGAAGGTGACGGGTGCATGGGGGGAGGTGGAATATAGATCTCACCATCTGAATCTGAAAGTGTCAACCTATCACCCGTAGGAGAAAAATACATGACAAACTAAAAAAATGTGACATCTGCACTGACATAATATCTCCTGCATAATGGATCATAACAACGATAACCCTTCCAAGTCCTGGAGTAACCGATAAAAAGACATTTGAAAGCCCTAGGAGAGAGCGTGTCAATCCCTGTAGAAAACCGATAGACAAACGCAATCGATCCAAAAACACGGGGGGTAAGAGAGAACAACTCTTTGTCAGGGAAAAGAAGGGAGAAAGGTATCTTCTCCCCTAACATCAACGAGGTCATGCGGTTAATAAGATAACAAGCTGTGAGAACTGCATCACCCAAAAATGAATGTGTTGCACAGCTCTAGACAAGGAGAGTACGGGAGACATCAAGAAGATGACGGTTCTTTCTTTCAATGACACTATTTTGTTGATATGTATATGCGCAAGATGTTTGATGAAGAACACCATGAGATGAGAAGAATTGAGAGAGCACATGAGTACAGAATTCAAGAGCAATATCAGTTCTTACAATTTTGACAGAGATGGAAAAAAACATTATGCACTTCTTTAATGAAATTCATAATAGCATTGCCCGTTTTCAATTTATTCTTTAACAAGAAAACCCAAGACAGATGACTAAAATCATCCACAACAACTAAATAAAATTTGTGTCTTGGGACCCCAAATATCTACATGGAATAACTCAAAAGAGGAGCTACAGCTTTGACTCTGATGATTAGGGAAGACAGACTGATGGTGCTTTCCTAACTGACAAGTTTCACAATTGAACGACGAGCGGGTAAAATCTGAGGATGAACTTGACGCAGTTTCTGAAGTGGAAGATGATCGAAGCGCAAATGCCATGGGAAGGGAGAGATGGGTCCAGTGGAATGGGTGGATATTTCAGTATATGGTGTTTGGACCAGTCGATAGAGCCCGCCCTGCTCACAAACACAGCCAATCACATTGCCCGTACGAATGTCCTGAAAGACAAGAGATGATTGGTCAAATATTACTCGACAATGTAAATCCTTAGTAATCTGACTAATAAACAGTAAATTCGTTGACAAATGAGCGGTGTAGAGAGATATGTTATGTTATTTGTACAGTTTCATATTTTCTATATTTTTATGGACTCTTGATGTAATTTACCCATAGGCTACTCTCCTATATAAGAGAGCCGTATGGAATAAACACGTCTCTTATTTTTCCCAACATGGGTATCAGAGCGACGGTCCTAGACCGGAGTTCTTGAACCAAACCCTAACCCTAGCCCCCACCTCCAAGCCCTCCGCGTGCCGCCCCCCAGGCCATCGGCCTCGCGCGCCCCTCCGTGCATTGTGCGCCCCTCCGGCTCCCCTCGGACCTCATGCGCGCCCCTGGCCAGGTGCGTCGTGCACTCCTCTGGCGCCCCTCGGCCCTCCCTGCGCCTCTCCGCGCGTACCTTGGCCCTCCGTGCTGGCTGACTCGACTTGCGCCCGTGCCCGCGTGCTGTGACTCGGCCTCCGCGTGCGCCCGTGCCTCGTGTGTTGTGCGAGCATCTCGCCTAGTGCACGATCGTGCCTCGCGTGCTGTGCGTGCATCTTGCCCAGTGCATACCGCCTCTCTCCTCCTTTGGACCTCTTAGGTCTCGCACGCAGCCCCACGTCCTAGGGTTCGGCCAACCCTAGGGTATCTTCGTCATCGAGGAGACTTTCGCTCGCGTATCCACGGTAATGGGTTTGGTTGCTTGAGTCTACACATGCAACCAAACCCGTGAATGTCAGAGTAGACAATCATATCTTCAGTCTACAACCCTAGTCTTCCATTATCATCATGTCAGAAATCCCATCTACATGCGCCTTCAGAGGTCCTGCGCCTATTGTGAAGATGGACGGGTCAAATTACGAACTGTGGGCAATGCAGTTCATGAGTATGATGAAGTCGACCGGTAAGAAGCACATTCTTACTGAGGAAGAGCCTGCTGAGAAGGCTAGTGTCAATGCCTCATGGGAGGCAGATGATGCATATGCCAAGGTTTGGCTATCAGGAACGTTAGCAATTGAGATTGCAAATGATATTCTCCATCAGCCCACTGCAAAAGCAATGTGGGATATTCTGGCTGCTACCTATTCACAGGCAAAGAATGAGACGAAGATTCTGCAACTCCAGCATGACATCTTTACAATCAAGCAGAATGGACGGCCTCTACACTCATTATACATGTCTTTATGTGGAATGTTTTGAGAAGTTTTACAGCTTCATGCCTCTCACAGCCACTCCTGAGCAACAGAAGACCTATCGGAATGCCACTATGGTTGGTATATTCATGGCAGCCCTTGATCTAGAGTACGAGGCAACACGTTCCCAGATCTTGGCAGATTCCACTATTCCTCCGATGGAGGAAGCCTTTCACAGACTGTCGTATTACTGTTCCTTCATCTACTGTAAAGCAGACCACCTCAGCTATGGCAGCATCTCGAGGTCGTGGGGGTCATCATCAGTTTCGTGGTCGTGGACCTCGAGGCAAAGGGGGTCGTGTTCGGCCATCATGCACTTCTGTCACTGTTCTGGACATATCAAGGACACATGCTATTCCAAACATGGATTTCCTGCTTCTGCACGAGTAGCTGAACAGATTGAACCTCCATCTGCTTCTTTTTTAGATCAGCGATTTTATGATCTTGTAGCTCGTCTGAGGGGTATTATTCCTCCATCCGGTCCTGTTGCATCAGCACCTGCCCCTGAGAGTCATTCTGACGTTGCTGCTTCTGCATCCACCAATACCTCAGGTAGTAATTATGCATTCAATAGCAGTAGTGGATCTGATACTTTAGCGTGGATTATGGATTCTGGTGCCACACATCATCTGTGTGGTGACCAAGGTCTACTTACAACCTACCGACAGGTTCCTCCAGGCCGTACTGTGGTTATTGCTAATGGGACACACTCCCCGATTACTGGTCAGGGGGAGATTAGCCTGACATCATCTATGCACCTCAAGAATGTGCTGCACGCACCTGATTTTTCTATGAATTTGTTATCCATTAGCCAATTTACAAAGGATTTACATTGTCGAGCAATTTTTTATACATCTTCTCCTATTTTTCAGGACATCCTTACGGGCAACGTGATTGGGCGTGGCTATGATCAGAGTGGCCTATATCGTCAGTCGGACCCCATATGTCAGAATCTCCTCTCTTCTTGCTGGACCTGTCTCTCCATTCATGTGGCACTTGCGCTTTGGCCATCTACCGCTTCAGAAATTGTGTCGTGTTTTACCTCAGGTTTCACCTCACACGTCCATCCAATGTGAGGCTTTTCAGTTGGGAAAGCATCATCGGTCTACCTTCCCAGTCGTCAGAGTCGGAGTAGTACCTCCAAGTTTGAGTTGTTTCACGTTGATATCTGGGGTCCTAGTCGTGTTCCTGATCATCAGGGACACAGATTTTATATGGTCATTATGGATGATTTTTCTCGTGTATCTTGGGTCTTTTTGTTAAAGAATAAATCTGAAGCTGGGAATATTATCATAAATTTCATAAATGAAGTTCGTAATGTTTTTTCTGCGTCTGTTAAGATTTTGAGAAGTGATAATGCCTTGGAATTTTGTACTCATACTCTCTCAAATTACTTTTCAACACAAGGGATTATCCACCAAACATCATGTGCCTATACTTCCCAACAAAATGGAGTTGTAGAAAGGAATCATCGTCATTTACTTGATGTCACCAGGACACTCCTCATACAGAGTCATGCTCCACATTCTTTCTGGGGCGATGCTGTCCTAACGGCATGTTATCTCAATAATCGCATGCCGTCGTCTGTCTTAGATGAGAAGATTCCTTTCTCCCTAGTTTTCCCTGAAAAAGAATTGTTCTCTCTTACCCCACGTGTGTTTGGCTCGGTTGCCTTTGTCCACCAGTTGTCTCCAGGTATTGACAAGCTCTCTCCTAAGGCAGTCAAGTGTGTTTTCGTCGGGTACTCCAGGACACAAAAAGGGTACAGGTGTTATGATCCGTTGCGCTGGAAATACTTTGTTAGTGTTGATGTCACCTTTTTTGAGTCTGTTATGTACTTCTATCCTACAGGTGAGCGGTTGGTATCCTCAGACACAGATGAAGGCATATACATGCTACCACCACCACCTCCTCCACCGCTACCTACATCACCTACACCTCCTGTTATAGTTCTTGTTCCTCCATTGCCACTCCACTATACCTGTCAGCCTGCTTCTGCTCATGGTCCCCGCTCATCATCTAGCTTGCCTGAGGTATGTTCTGAGACTATAATCAATGATGATGTATCTAATGATTTACCTGAGCAGGCTGTGTTACAAAGGACAGATGAGGATGCCAGTGATTTGGATCTACCTATTGCACTTCGAAAATAGAAGCGTAGCTGCGTGTCATATCCTATAGCATCCACGATTTCTTTTGATTGTTTTTCTGGTGAATTCAGGAGCTTTGCCATTGCACTATCTGCTGTGGATATTCCACAGAATTATCAAGATGCATTGAAAGACAGTAGATGGCGTTTAGCTATGGAAGAAGAGATGGATTCTCTTCAGTCAAGAGGTACTTGGAGCTTTGTCCCTGCACCTACCGATGTGTCTACAGTGAGATGTAAGTGGGTCTTCACAGTTAAGCAGAATGCAGATGGCAGCATTGACAGATACAAGGCACGCCTGGTTGCCCGTGGGTTTACACAAACATATGGGGTGGATTATCTTAATACATTCTCGTCAGTTGCTCGCCATTCCACCTTACGGATCCTTCTTTCTGTTGCGGTTACTCGTGATTGTCCATTATTCCAGTTAGATGTTAAGAATGCATTTTTATATGGTAACTTGCAGGAGGAAGTCTACATGCAACAGCCACCTGGTTTTGCTGTAGAGGGGGAGTATTCCAAGGTGTGTAGACTTCATAAGGCCATCTATGGCCTTAAGCAGAGCCCTAGAGCTTGGTTCCAGAAGCTCTCAGACTTGTTTGAAGAATAGGGGTGTAGACGTTCCAATGCAAATCATTCCCTATTTATACAGAAAACATCCAGAGGTATTATTGCAATTATGGTGTATGTAGATGATATCCTGATTACAGGTGATAATGGACAAGGAATTCAGAGGGCTAAAGAAATGATGGGTCGTGAATTTGTCACCAAGGATCTTGGAGTCCTTAGATATTTTCTAGGACTGGAGTTCGCCAGAAATCCACATGGACTTGTAATGTCCCAAAGGAAATATGTTACTGACCTGCTGAGTGAAACAGGAATGCTTGGATGCCGACCGGACACTACACCTATGGATATGAGCATGAAATTATATGATGACGACACTGATGAGGTGGATAGGAGAAGATACAGAGAACTGGTGGGAAAACTTCTTTATGTTACCATTACCATACCTGATATTTCTTTTGCTGTTAGTCGGGTGAGCCAGTTCATGGAGCAACCACGTCAGGTACATATGGATGCTATACATATGATACTCAGGTATCTTAAATCATCTCCAAGTGCAGGTCTATTGTTCAAGAAAGACAAGGAGATTGCTATCTCAGCGTGTGCAGATGCAGACTACGTAGGATGTCCCAAGGATAGGAAGTCCACCACTGGATTTGTTGTATATGTTGGAAACTCTCTTATCTCATGGAGAAGCAAGAAGCAAAGTATTGTAACCAGATCTAATGTTGAGTTTGAATATAGGGCTATGGCTCAGGTTAGTACAGAAATGATGTGGGTGAAAGCTGTTCTTACAGGTCTATATATAGAAGTCCCACTTCCTATGGCTCTGCAATGTGACAATCAAGCTTCTATATTTATTGCCAATAATCCAGCATTTCATGAACAAACCAAGCACATTGAGTTTGATTATCACTATATACGAGATATGATCCAGACGGTTTTATTTCTACATCTCATGTTAGCTCAGGGGACCAAACTGCAGATATCTTTACCAAGGCGTTACTTAGAGGGCCATTCTAGAAGTGCTCGTCCAAGCTGAGCATGATCGACATCTATGCTCCATCTTAAGGGGGAGTGTAGAGATATATGTTATGTTATTTGTATTGTTTCATATTTTCTAAATTCTTATGGACTCTTGATGTAATTTACCCATAGGCTACTCTCCTATATAAGAGAGCCTAGGGAGTATGGAATAAACACATCTCTTATTTTTCCCAACAAGGGGCATGCAACACATTCTGCAACCACGTAGATGGCATCAAGGTGATTTCCCATTGTCCTATGATCGGGGAATGGGTCCCATATGTTATGACCATTGTCTTTCCTAGAGAAATTTATTTATAGGCCATGAGCTGATTTTTATCTCCACATAAATGATGTGTTGCACCAGAATCTATAATCCATTCTGAGATATATGAACCATGACGAGAAGTAGATGTAGGAGCACTACCTGAGGTATTGGCTCCTCTAGTAGCGGCAACATCCAGACTGTTCTCTAAAGCAGATGGAGTACTAGCTGGGGGCATGATATCTCTCAGTCGAGGCACAAGCTCATAATATCGATGATCTGATGTGGGTGGAGCAGCATAAGGTTGAATATGCTCTGCTACGCGGACGGATGCTAGGTAACCATGCTTGGAGTAGCATGTATCTTTTGTATGTCCATATCGATGATAATAGGTACAAGGTGGTCCACGACCACATTCACCTCTGCCACGTGGTCCACGTTCGCGGAACTGAGATGGACCACTTGGTATTGGCTCCTCTAGTAGAGGCAACATCCAGATTGTTCTCTAAAGCAGATGGAGTACTAGCTGGGGGCATGATATCTCTCAGTCGAGGCACAAGCTCATAATATCGATGATCTGATGTAGGTGTAGCAGCATAAGGTTGAATATGCTCTGCTACGCGGACGGATGCTAGGTAACCATGCTTGGAGTAGCATGTATCTTTTGTATGTCCATATCAATGATAATAGGTACAAGGTGGTCCACGACCACATTCACCTCTGCCACGTGGTCCACGTTCGCGGAACTGAGATGGACCACTTCTTCCACAAGAAGCTGCTATGGATGAGGAATTTGGCACTAGAGCAATGGTTGAAAAATTGATCCGGCTCAATCAACGGAAAGCCTCCTCCATAGGAGGAATGGTAGCATCTGCCAGAATCTGAGAGGAAGTAGCCTCATACTGTGAGTCAAGAGAGGCCAGAAAAACACCAACCATCGTGGCATTTCGGTATGTCTTCAGTTGCTCTGGAGTAGCCGTGAGGAGCATGAACCTGTGAAACTTCTCAAACATTCCCCGCAAGGCAGTGTAGTGAGCATGTACAAGACTACCATTATGCTTTATAGTGAAGATATCATGTTGAAGGTGTAGAATATTTGTCTCATTCTTGGCATGTGAGTACATGGTAGAAAGAATGTCCCACATGGCTTTGGCAATGGGCTAGTGTAAGACATTGTTAGCAATCTCTCGTATCAAGGTACCAAACAACCAAACTTGAGCATATGTGTCATCAGCCTCCCATGAGGCATACTATCCAGTCTTCTCCGTCATCTCTTCCTCGGTAAGAATATACTTCTTACTCATCGACTTCATTAGGCTCATGAACTGCATGGCCCACAATTCGTAGTTTGACCCATCCATCTTCACTATAGGCACAAGACCTCTGAAGGCGTCTGTGGTGGGGATATCTACCTTGCTTTCTGACATATCAGCTAGAGAAGACAAGGGTGTAGACTGGACAAGATTTTTTCTACACTGACATAAAGTGATTTGGTTGCATGTGTAGACTCAAGCAACCAAGACAGAATCGAGGGGTGGACAGCGATAGAGAGACGGAACGATGCGACGGCAGTGATCGAGAATGAGAGAGAGAGGGTGGCGCGGTGGGGATAGGTCTATAACCGCCACTCTGATACCATATTGGGAAAAATGAGAGACTTGTTTATTCCTTCAGCCCTAGGTTCTCTTATATAGAGAAGAGCAAGGCTCTAAATGTCGGTTTCGGTCACCATTTCGGTGATCGACTCAAACGGAATTTCGGTCGAATTTCGATCGAGTTTCGACCAACATTTCGATCATTTCGATCATTTTTTGTACTAAGGCCCCCATATTTCGGTCATTTCGGCCATTTCGGTCGAATTTCGATTTCGACTGGATATCGATATTTGACAGAAATCGACCAAATTTCGCTGAAATATGAGGCCATGGAGGAGAGACCTATGGGCAAATTACATAAAACAAATAAGAGGAAAAGAAATAGATGAAAAGGTGCATAAATATAGAAATATTTATATCTATAAAAAGTTATGACCTGATGGTACGTCTTCTTTGTTGGGAAAAACCATCAAGTTGTTTATTCCATGAACCCTAGGCTCTCTTATATAGGAGAATAGCCTATGGGTAAATTACATAAGACATTCATAAGAAGAAGGAAATTAGGAAACAGTACATAATAACGTAAGACATCAATATATCTCCACACTCCCCCTCAAGATGGAGCATAGATATCGATCATGCTCAGCTTCGACAAGCACTTTTGGAATGGTCCTCTGAGTAAGGCCTTGGTGAAGATATCTGCAGTCTGGTCCCCTGAGCTGACATGAGACGTGGAAATAAAACCCTTCTGAATCATATCTCATATATAGTGGCAATCAACCTAGATTTTGGTTCGTTCATGAAATGCTGGATTATTTGTGTTGAGAAGAGAAAACAAATGGGATATTTTTCCATAGATCTAGGGTCTCTTATATAGAGAGAAAGCCCTAGAGAGTACAAAGGTTACGGAACCTGAAGGGTCACTGGGAGTTACGGAACTTGAAGGGTCAAAGAGGGTTACGGAACCCGAAGGGTCACAGGAGTTACGGATCCCGAAGGGTTACAAACATAAATGTAAATATAATAACTCTAACACTCCCCTCAAGCTGGAGCTGAGAAAGCTGCTGCTTGTAAAAAAAAGAAAAAGTATACACCACATCTTCACATGAAGCATCATAAGAACATATGTCCGTTGCTGGTAGAAGACCTCTCTCGAAGATGGGTCTGCGGCTTTTAGGTCACCAGAATGTATCTCTGTCATGCCTGTAGAGTCGCTGCGATATTAGGTCACCGGAACGTATCTCTGTCGTGCCTGCAGGTCACTGGAACGTATCTCTGTCGTGCCTGGAGAATAATCGCTATAGAAGAAGTCCAGCGCGGAGTAGTAGTCGGGTCGTAAAAGAAGTATACACCCTGATGAAGAAGTCGATGCTCGGTGAAGATGGATGATCTGAGTAGTAGTATGGAGCGGAGGTTTGTCAGTCATGGTAGGGCAATAGACGTCCTGAAGAATCATCTCTGACTCCCCCTTTCTCCCATACGACGACGCCGGAGGAGAGGCAGGAGCTGTTGGAACCTCGGACGGCGCTTTAGGTGTCGCTGGAGGTGGCAGCTGGTGCTGTTGGGGGCTCGGACTGACTTGCGCGAGACCATGGAATCCACAAGAGATGCAGGAGGTCCAGCCCCTTCTCCTTGTCGGTGGAGAGAGGGCCGGTGGCGGCGGCAGATTTAGGGTATTAGGCTTCGGGCTAGGACCGTTGCTATGATACCATGTTGAGAAGGGGAAGGAATGGGATGTTTATTCCATAGAGCTAGGATCTCTTATATAGAGAGAAAGCCCTAGAGAGTACAAAGGTTACGGAACCTGAAGGGTCACTGGGAGTTACGGAACTTGAAGGGTCAAAGAGGGTTACGGAACCCGAAGGGTCACGGGAGTTACGGATCCCGAAGGGTTACAAACATAAATCTAAATATAATAACTCTAACAATTTGCAATAAATATAGCAGCTTGATTGTCACATTCTAGTACCATAGGAAGGGGAACCTCTATATATAGATCTGTAAGAACAGCTTTAATCTGCATCATTTCTGTACTAACCTGGGCCATAGCCCTATATTCAGACTTAGCACTAGATCTGGCTACAATAGTTTGCTTCTTGCTTTGCCATGAGACAAGAGAATCTCCAACATATACAGCAAATCCAGTGGTGGACTTCCTATCCTTTGGACACCCTACATAATTTGCATCTGCACATGCTGAGATAGTGACCTCCTTGCCTTTCTTAAAGAATATACCTGCACCTGGAGATGATTTAAGATACCAGAGTATCATTTGTATAGCATCCATATGGACCTGACGTGGTTGCTCCATGAATTGGCTCACCCGACTAACAGCAAAAGATATATCAGGTCTGGTAATGGTAACATAGAGGAGTTTTCCTACCAACTCTCTGTATCTCCTCCGATCAACCTCATCAGTATCATCATGATATAGTTTCATGCTTGGATCCATAACAGTGGTGACAAGTCACATGCAAGCATTCCTGGGTCACTTAGCAAATCAGTGACATATTTCATATGAATCATCGCAAGCCCTTGTTGATTTCTGGAAAACTCCAGTTCCAGAAAGTATCTAAGGACTCCAAGGACTTTGGTGATGAATTCACGACCCAAAAGTTCTTTCACCCTCTTGATTCCTTGTATGTCATCTCTTGTAATAAGGATATCATCAGCATACACCATAATTGCAATCATACCTCCAGATGTTTTCTGTATGAAGAGAGAATGATCTGTGTAGAGACTTATGTTATAATATTATGTACCGGTTCTTATTTTCTGTTTAATTTCTGGACTCTTATGTATTTTACCCATGGGGTCTCTCTCTATATAAGAGAGCCTAGGGTTCTATGGAATATCAATTCACTTATTTCCACCAACATGGTATTAGAGCCAAAACCCTAACCCTAGGCTCTTAAGCCCGCCGTCCACCCTCTCTCTCCTCTCTCCTCTTGGCGGTGCCGCCTACCTCCGACGGGCCCTCGCCGGTCCCCCGCTAGGCTTCGTAGCCCTCCGACAGCCTTCTGTCGGGCACCGACAGCCTTCCGCCAGGCCCGCCAGGCCCCGCAGCCCTCCGCCCGGCCTCTGCCGGACACCGCCAGACCACCTCCTCCGGCCCCGTCGGCCGCCGAGTCCCTGTCAGTCGCTTCAATACACGTCGGCCGATATCGTGACATGGATTTGAGTGCATAAAGTCTGCATATGCACTCAAATCCTATCCGGTTGATGTAGACACCGTCTCTTGTCTACAAACCCTAGTTTTCATCTCCGACCAAATGTCAGAAAGTAAAGTCGATATGCCCTCCATAAGCGCCTTCAAAGGTCCTGCACCAATAGTCAAGATGGATGGGACAAACTATGAGCTCTAGGCGATGCAGTTCATGAGTCTCATGAAGTCAAACGGTAAGAAGCATATACTTACCGAGGATGAGCCGGCAGAGAAGACTGGGATCTATGCCTCTTGGGAGGCCGATAATTCTTATGCCAAGGTTCGGCTATCAGGCACACTGTTGATGGAGATTGTCAATGATGTCCTCCATCAGCCCACTGCCAAGGCAATGTGGGATATTATGGCTGCTACATATTCCCAAGTGCGGAACGAGACCAAGATGTTACAACTCCAGCATGATATATTCACGATGAAGTAGAATGGGCGGCCGCTTCACTCGTTGTACACGTCCTTGAGGGGGATGTTCGATAAACTATATAGCACTATACCACTCACGGTGACTCCAGAGCAGCAGAAGACCTTTCGGAACGCTACCATGGTGGGCGTACTACTTGCAGCGCTCGATCCTAAGTATGAGGCAGCCCGCTCTCAGATACTGGCCGATGTCGTTATTCCTCCTATGGAGGACGTTTACCGGAGGCTCAGTCGCATATATGTTTCTTCCAGCACATCTACTCCCCCTCCATCGGCGATGGCGGTATCGCGTGGGAGAGGTGGTCAGTCTTCTGGTCGTGAACGTGGATCTCGTGGCCGAGGAGGTCGCTTTCGCCAGTCGTGTTCATTCTCTCATCGCACAGGCCACTCAGAGGATACATGCTACTCTAAGCATGGGTTCCCAGCATCGGTGCTTGTAGCCGAGCATGTCACGCCTCAGTCGGCATCCACTACAGATAACCGGTTCGAAGAGCTTGTGGCACATCTACGAGATATCATGCCTCAATCGTCTACTGATTCTTTATGTGGATCTTCAGATATTGCTGCTACAGCTTCTGCTAGTTCGTCTGCCGCTGCCAGTACCTCAGGTAATGCCACTGCCTTTACATCTTGTCATGCTCTCTCCAATTGGATTATAGATTCTGGCGCCACCCATCATCTCTGTCGTGACAGAGAGAGACTTGAGTCATACAGGGACATCCAACCTGGCCGCTCAGTGCTGATAGCAGATGGGACTCATTCTCCCATCGTTGGACAGGGGGAGATCACCTTGTCACCTTCTATGCATTTACAGAATGTTCTACATGCTCCTGAGTTTTCCATGAATTTATTATCCATTAGTTAGATTACGAAGGATTTGCACTGTAATGTTATATCTGACCCATCATCTCTCATTTTTCAGGACATACTAACAGGCAGGGTGATTGGTTGTGGCTCTGAGCGGAATGGTCTCTATGTCTGGTCCGGAATTCTTATGCTGGCGCCTCTTCACATTCAGTCGGATCAGTCTCTCCGTACACCTGGCATCTTCGCTTTGGCCATCTCCCGCTCCAGAAAATGCGACATTTCTTGCCTCAGGTCCCTCCTAATTCGTCATTTCATTGTGAAGCATGTCAGTTTGGAAAGCATCATCGGTCTAGTTTCCCTAGTCGTCAGAGTCGGAGCAGTAGCTCCCCGTTTGAGTTGTTTCATATTGATATTTGAGATCCGAGTCGTGTACCTGATCATCAGGGACACGGGTTTTATCTAGTTGTGGTTGATGACTTTTATCGTGTATCTTGGGTCTTTCTTTTAAAGAATAAATCTGAAGCAGGGGATGTTATTAAAAATCTGATTAATGAAGTGCAGAATGCTTTCTCTTCTACTATCAAAATGTTCGTACAGATAATGCACTGGAATTCTGCACCCACTCTCTCTCTCAGTTTCTTTCGTCTAAGGGATCCACCAAACACCTGTGCTTACACATCTCAACAGAATGGCGTGGCAGAGAGAAAGCATCGTCACCTTCTTGACATCACTCAAACCCTACTTATCCAGAGTTGTGTGCCTATCACTTTCTGGGGGGATGCTGTCCTTACAGCCTGCTACCTGGTCAATCGCATGCCATCATCTGTTCTTTGTGAGAAAATTCCTCTTTCCGTTATTTTCTCTGATAAGGAATTATTCTCACTTACTCCTCGTATCTTTGTTACTGTTGCATTTGTTCATCACCTATCTCCTGGACTTGACAAACTCTCTCCTAGAGTTGTCAAGTTTTGTCTTTGTAGGTTACTCTCGGACTCAGAAGGGTTATCGTTGTTATGACCCCATAAACAAGAAATATTTTGTCAGTGCTGATGTTACATTTTTTGAGTCCGTTATGTACTTCTCCCCTGCAGGTGACAGGCTGGTCTCGTCCACTTCCAATAATGATGTCTATGTTCCTCCTCCTCCTAGTCTGAGTCCACCTGAGTCCAATCCAGCTCTTGTTACTACGCCACCACCACCACCACCACCTCCACAACCACCTATCCCACCTTTACCTAAATTCTATACACGTCGGTCAGGTCTTGCTCAGACTACACGTCAGGCATCCATCACGCCTCAGGTATGTTCAGATGGCAGTACTAATGATGGGTCAGATATGGTACATGTGCAGGATTCTTCATTGCAAGAGGAGGTTGCACAATCCAGTACAGCGGATGACGATCTTGATGTTCCCATTGCTATTCGGAAGTAGAAACGGACTTGTGTGTCTTATCCTTTTGCTTCCCATGTGTCCTTTCACCGCCTTACAGGTAACTTTCAGAGGTTTGTTGCAGCTTTGTCTTCCGTGGATATACCACGGATCTATCAAGAAGCTATGAAGATTGATTTCTGCGATTGGCTATGGAAGAAGAGATGCGTGCTTTACAGTCTCGTGGTACATGGAGCTTGGTTAATGCTCCATCTGGCGCATCCATTGTTAGCTGCAAGTGGGTATTTACAGTTAAATAGCATGCAGATGGCAGTCTCGATCGGTACAAGGCACGACTTGTTGCGAGAGGTTTCACACAAACCTATGGCGTGGACTATCTGGATACCTTTTCTCCAATGGCTCGTCACTCTAATCTTCGCATTCTTCTATCGGTTGCTGTGGTACGTGACTGGTCTATATCTCAACTTGATGTCAAGAATGCCTTCTTATATGGAGATCTGCAGGAGGAAGTCTACATGTAGCATCCACCAGGGTTCACTGCTGAGGGGAGAATCATATGGTGTGTAGACTTCACAAGGCGATTTATGGTCTTAAACAGAGTCCAGGGGCATGGTTCCAGAAGCTTTCCCACCTAATTGAACGACAGAGATTCAAAAGATCAAATGCGGATCACTCGTTGTTCATTCAGATACCTCTACAGGTAGGTTGTCATCATGGTCTATGTTGATTATATTCTGGTTACAGGAGATGACGTTCAGGGAGCAGAGAGGGCAAAAGCATTCTTGGGCCGTCAGTTTGTCACGAAGGATCTTGGTACCCTAAGATACTTTCTGGGGTTGGAATTTGCCAGGAATGCACAGGGTCTGGTGATGACCCAAAGGAAATACATTACAGATTTTCTGATTGAAACAGGCATGGTTGGATGTAGACCATCGAGTACTCCTATGGATCCAAGCATCAAACTGTATGATAATGATACTGAAGAAGTGGACAAGAGAAGATATAGAGAGATGGTGGGTAAGCTCCTTTATATCACCATAACTCGACCTGATATTGCTTTTGCAGTAAGTCGGGTGAGTCAATTTATGGAGCAGCCAAGACAAGTTCATATGGATGCCATATACACGATATTGAGGTATCTAAAGTCTTCTCCAGGCTCAGGGTTGCTATTTCGAAAGAGCGCAGATTTATCTAGTTCAGCGTGTGTAGACGCAGATTATGCACGGTGTCCTAAGGATCGAAAGTCTACTTCAGGATTCGTCATTTTTGTTGGAAGCTCTCTGGTTTCTTGGAAAAGCAAGAAACAAACTGTTATGGCAAGCTCTAGCGTTGAGTCTGAATATAGGGCCATGGCGCAAGCGAGCACGGAGATGATGTGGATTCGAGTTGTGCTAGAAGATCTACATATAGTTGTACCTTTACCCATGCAGCTTCAATGTGACAATCAGGCAGCATTGTTTATTGCCAACAATCCAGCATTTCATGAAAGAACAAAGCATATCGAAGTAGACTGCCACTACACTAGAGATATGATCCAGAGAGGCTTGATATCTACGCCTTACGTTAGCTCAGAGGATCAGACTGCCGACATATCTACCAAGCCGCTAATCAGAGGACCCTTTCAGAGATGTTCTTCCAAGCTGAGCATGATAAACATCTATGCTCCATCTTGAGGGGGGTTGTAGAGACTTATGTTATAATATTATGTACCGGTTCTTATTTTCTGTTTTTTTCTGAACTATTATGTATTTTACCCATGGGGTCTCTCTCTATATAAGAGAGCCTAGGGTTCTATGGAATATCAATTCACTCATTTCCACCAACAATCTGCATTTGAACTTTGTACCCATGTTTTTCAAACAAATTTGAAAGCTTCTGGAACCAAGCTCTAGGGTTCTACTTAAGGCCATAGATTGCCTTATGAAGTCTACACACCTGTGAACACTCCCCCTCAACAGCAAAATCAGGTGGTTGTTGCATGTAGACTTCATCCTGAAGATCACCATATAGAAATGCATTCTTAACGTCTAACTGAAATAACGGCCAATCTCGAATCACTACAACAGAGAAAAGGATCCGTAAGGTGGAATGACGAGCAACTGGTGAGAATGTATCAAGATAATCCACCCCGTATGTCTATGTAAACCCTCGTGCAACCAGGTGTGCCTTGTATCTGTCGATTCTACCATCTGCATTCTGCTTAACTGTAAACACCCATTTACAGCTAACTGTAGACACGCTAGTAGGAGCTGGGACGAGGCTCTAGGTGCCTCTCGACTGAAGAGCAGCCATCTCTTCTTCCATAGCCAAATGCCATCGATTGTCCTTCAAAGCCTCTTGATAATTCCGCGGAATAGCCACGACAGATAGTGCAACAGCAAAATTCCTGAATTCACCAGTCAAGCGATCAAAAGAAACCATGGATGCTATAAGATATGATGCACAGCTACGCTTCTGCTTCCGAAGCGCAATATGCAGGTCCAAATCTGCAGCCTCGACATCTGTCCCCTGTAAAGAGACCTGCTCAGATAAACCATTAGACCAATCATTAGAAACTATATTCTCAGGACATACCTCATACGTGCTAGATGATGAGCGGTAACCATAAGCAGATGCATGCCGGCGGGTATAGTGGTGTGGCAATGGTGGAACTGGGACTGTAATAGGAAGTGAAGGTGGCGTAGGTAGTGGTGATGGTGGACCTGGTGGTAATAAAGGAGATAATTGTGGTGGAGGTGATGGAAGTGATGGTGGTGGTGGCATGTATATGGCTTCATCAGTGTCTGAAGACATCAACCAATCACCTGTAGGGGAGAAGTACATGACGGACTCGAAAACATTGACATCGGCACTAACATAATACTTCATGCGCATCGGATCATATCACCAGTACCCTTTTTGTCCTGAAGTACCTGACAAAGATACACTTGACAGTTTTAGGAAAGAGCTTGTCAATATCTGAAGACAACTAGTGGACGAAGGCAACTGAGCCAAACACACGAGGAGTAAATGAGAACAATTCCTTTTCAGGGAAGGCAAGAGAAAGGAATCTTCTCACCCAAGACTGACAACGACATGCAATTAATGAAATAACACGCTGTTAGAACAGCGTCGCCCCAAAAAGAATGAGGAGCACGACTCTAAATGGGAAGCGTCCTAGTGACATCAAGCAAATGACGATGTTTCCTTTCTGCAACTCCATTTTGTTGGGAACTATAGGCACAGGATGTTTGATGAATAATTCCTTGGGTAGAAAATAATTGGAGAGAGTATTAGTACAAAATTCCAAGGCATTATCAGTTTTCACAATTTTCACAGAAGCAGAAAAAACATTACTTACTTCAGTTAAGAAATTTTTGATAACATTCCCAGCTTCAGATTTATTTGTAACAAGAACACCCAAGACAAACGAGAAAAATCATCAACAATGATAAGATAAAACCTGTACCCCTGATGATCAGGGACACGACTGGGACCCTAAATATCGACATGAAACAACTCAAAAATGGAGCTACTGCTCCGACTCTGACGACTGGGAAAGGTAGATCTATGATGCTTTTCCAACTGCCATGCCTCACATTGAAAGGACGCATGAGGCGAGATCTGGGGAAGAACACGACATAGTTTCTGAAGCGGTAGATGACCAAAGCACAGGTGCCACATAAATGGTAAGACAGGTCCAGCACGTAGAGAGGAGATTCTGGTATAGGGAGTTCGAACTAGGCGATTGAGACTGCCCTACTCACGGGCACACCCAATCACGTTGTGTAACATCCGGATCTGAATAAACTGAAGCTCCTGTCAAGAAAGGGTTGCTGCATACAAGTTTGGATCTCCAAATTGGAGATATCTGAAGGTACAAATCCCTCTCCTCTTTGCTCTCATTGAAGTCAGTGTTGAAGTTTCTAATCCAGTTTTTTCCCTTTTTATGCTGTTGTCCAACAGATATTTTAGCTATTGTTGCATGTTAAATGGAGCCACAAATACCCTCCAAACTTAGAGGATCAAAGGTACAATCATTCTCCCTCATCTTGCTGCCTTCCATGCATGACTTAGCCTATAAAATTTTTATTACAAAAGTCTTCTAGGTATCTAAGGTTGGGACATAAAAACCTCCTACTTGATATTATCTTATAATAAAGTATTGGTCATATCAAACTCACAAATAAGCTAACTTTTGGTGCACCTGGACTCCATACTGGTTACTAGAGAAAAGGCTTTGATATAATCAATTCCGTACGTATAAGAGAATTCTTTTACTGAAAGCCCTTCTTTAAGCAAGTCAACCGTACCATCAAGTGAATGCTCTATAGGAAATAACTATCGAAATGAAACAAGAGTGACATTTAAAATAAAGGGCATGAGATTTGAGGATCATTCTTGTTATCATTCATGACCTGACTTCAGTTAGAGTTTTGTATTGTATTAATATAATCTCTTAAAATCAGTACAGTTAATAGCACATCAATGGATTGCATTCGACATTAGATAAGTCATTACTCGTAATAATTAGAGACAGAATGGTGAACGCATGATCTCACCCCTTCACATAGTGAAACCAACTGAGGTAAAGAAGCATCTTGAGTAGTGTTTGATGAAGTGCTAGATTTGGATTGTTCATGAACCTACACGTCAAGAGGAATAGGGAAAAGTATGGATTCTACCTGTTTAATGTAAATACTTTGACATGAAGTGGATGCGGCATCTTCAAGGGAGTATCATGATCCAGATAAATAAGAAGAGTATGGGCAACATCACGAAGGTATTTTACTTATGCAATGTAGAGCAACATATTGTAGCAACATAATCAAGTGAGCAAGAAGCAAATGAATTATTGTTAAACCATAAAATCGTGACTACTTAATCAGAAACAGCATGGGAAAACTAAATAAGTTAAATGACAAAGCAATTCTCCCTGTCTTTGTTGCAAAATGGAATGTGCTTATTAATCATTGTTATTGTCCATGAGTTATGATTATGCTGTACTATTGAAAGTTCACATTCCCACCACCTGTAGAAATCGTAGTCACTTTTATCTACACCATTGTAACTTTTTGTAAACTAGGTTGGGGAGTGATACCTTCTGTACAGATTTTTGGATAGAAGTTCGATCGAAATTAGATGCATATGTCCATTGGCTACAAGCGCTCGAAATCAAAATCTATTGAGGATTGTTCAATCACTGAAATTCTTGCTTCACAGATGAACATTGTAAGCCTTCCAACATTACGACCCTGTTGCCACATTTTTTATAAAAAACTATAGATGGCCTTATTATGATCGAATTTTATCTACCTATAAGACACTGCTCCAATAAGATGGCTTAATCATCATAGGGAATCTCCTTGATGCCACTGGTTAATTTTCCCGTGTACAAACATTGACCGGATGTAATATCTTACTTATATAGGATCAAATATGATGATCTTATGAGAATTAATTCTAGCCTTCATAATGGCTTCTTTTGGACTACTAATAAAGCAATAACAATAATCCACAAAGAGAATAAAAGCAACATATAAAAGTACGTGAACATGTGTAGCTAAGTACGTTCACTTAGATGAAAAATTTGTTCTAAAAACCAGTACAAATGATACGAATGTCGTGAAATTTGATGCGAGTGCCGGAGAAGATTAATGTCAAATTTTAGTATATCACTCAATTTCATCTTGCAGAGACAATGTATCTGATCGATAATCCAGTATTGATCAAATGTAAATATGTAAGCTAGTCTATGTGAAGATCTTGAGCATGAAATTTAAATAATCCGTTAAACTGTGATGTAGAATTCAACTGTAATGAGTTACAGTTTTGCCCATATACTTATAAAACAACCTTGTAAATATTACATCTAATGAGTATCTAATGATTTCAAAAAACTATAAATGATAAACTATGACCACAAAGGTCGATCATCTTCATAAATTAATTCTTTAATCATATTCTATTGATTATAAATCACTATTGACTGATTTATTGACAAAAGACCTAGATTTGTACAGTCAACCACAACAGAGGTTGAGAAAGGTTGAGGAATCAAGTCAGCGTTGATGATTCAGTGATGACTAATAATTAAGAGTGCCAGTCAGGGTGACCTTTACACCTGAATGTGCAAGGGTGCGGTGACCCTCAGCTGGGCGGGAGATAGGAAGCCCAGTGCGAGCAGCGGTCACTTAGTGCACGGGTCTAAGATCTCAATCTTTTTCTTGGTTTTTCACGAGCGCTCGCAGTATTTACGCCTCTCTGGGATCCACAGGTTTTCTTTTAAAGACCAGTTCCGCTGACTCATGTTCTTTAGGGTACCTAGGCTGGAGGGCACTTGGTTTTAGTTTTTCGAGCTTGTTAGCCCGTACCGGTCAGGCCGGTTTTTCTTTTGGGGTGACTCTTTCGGGGAGTCTCTCTCACCCGTCTTTGTGGCGTAGTTTTGGAGTAGACATATCCCTCTATTGAACCGCACTTCCAATAAGAGGGCGAGACGGAAGAGTCTCTTAGGAGACTACCTCACCATTTGAGTTTTGGTTACCACTCCGCCAATAGACTTGGCAATGGTTACATGTGAATCAGTTACAGTTGAATTTGGAGAAGTTACAATTGAGTTTGGAATGAGTCACAAATGAGTTTTTCAAAAGTTGAGAGAGATTAAAGTTAAATTGGTTACAACGGAGTTGGTTACATGGGAGCTTGGTTACAGTTGAGTTGGTTGTAGTTGACCTTGGTTTCCATTGAGTTTGTTACTGTTCCACCAGTTATTCCTGACAAAGAGAAAAGACCATATCATAAAAATCATCCTTATCAGACTTCGACTACTACCACAGTTGTTAGATATAGCAAGTGGACGTGTTGGGAACTTAATTAGGATGCATTTTACTCCACCGCATGACTACGGAGGCACCCCAACCCTAAGGCTTCCTTACTGCCTTACAGTTATAGTGTGAGATCTTACCCAGACCAAGACCACAGACTATCCACTAAGCATGAAAAAGTCAACAAGAAAAAAATCAAAACACCAGACCATCATATACACTTAATATGATCAATCCACATGATTCATAAACATCATTATAAGCATTTAATAAAGACAATACTCATATCAAAGACTCATCATTCACATTCTCAAGACCCATCCATCATATATGATAATGAATAAAAAGGCAATGACTTAAATATGGATCATATAATATTTGTATAGAATGATTAATATGGATAATTAATGTAGGATGAGTAGAATGGGCTTTACACACCAAACATTTTTTTGAGGAAAAACAAATCAAACAATTTGAAAACATGTTTCAATGCAAGTAGCTCTAAATTTAATTGTTATGCCCTATTTACTTGCTTTCTTTTTGAGCTACTAATTTTATTAGATGTGCTCAACATTTCATTGATATTCTTTTCTCCCTATTGAATGGATTGTAGGAAAAACACCTGCATCATGATATGGGGAGAGTTGAACCTCAGCTTCTGCAGTTATTATTAACAGGTACGCATGTTATAGTTTTTTCTCAAGATATTATAATTGCTTTTCTTTCTCCTCTGATACAATTGGGATGCATGTAAATTATGTAGTTTCGTTTGTTACATGTTAAATGCTATGGAAATTTATGCAATAGATTGATGTCATGTTGTAGTTCTGTTGCTTGCTAGTTAAATGTGAATGTCATTCATAAATGTGAAAAAATTTTCCCTAACTTTCAGTACTCTAATGCGATCTTTAGCGAACATGATACTACGAATGATGTGTAAACGGATATCCCAGATCCGCGGGAACGGGTATCACAGTTTGGTATCAGGGCATTGATACCTCGCTACATACATTCGTAGTATTATAATTCTGATCGCATTAATTCTTGGATAGTGACGGTTCTTCGACTTGTCGTGAGTCCAAAAGGAAAATATGACATTCAAATTCAATGACCGCAGATGTCACCAATTGCTACTAATTTCCATATTGTATCCCAAGAAGAGAAAAAACACAGTTACAAATATCTGCGAACATCAACTATTAATGATATTGGTTCTTACATAGAAACATGGCATCCTGTACCGACGTTTCTATGTTTTAATTGATTCTAGAGTGATGAATGAACTTCGAGTTCTAGCTTTAGTAAGTAGAGTTGAAGAGTCCATAGATCCTCTCTGTCACATCATAGGCCAGGTAGCCAGTTGTTCAGCATAAGACTGATAGTCAGAAGGTTACCAATGTTGATTGGTGGCCACGAGATTTTCACTGACTGTCTACTACTACAACTTGACAAGTGTAACATGATTATGTGAGTGGATTAGCTGTCAGCTCATTATACCTAGTTAATTACTTCAGGAAGACGATTGTCTTCAGGATTCTAGGCTTACCTGAGTTTACCATTAAGGGAACATTACATGACTCCAAAATGGAGGATATCTCAGTACTGAGAGCTCAGAGACTCGTTGATCAAGGATGTGATTCATATCTAGCAATTGTCTGAGAGACATCTGATGGAGAATCGATGGCTCAGGACATCACGATAGGTTCAGATTACCCTAATGTATTCTCTAATGATTTGTCAAGTTCACCACCTGAAAAAGAGATTGAGTTCGAGATTATATTACTACCAGATACACAACCAATCTCGATGGCTCAGTGTTGCATGGCACTATCCGAGTTGAGAGAGTTGAAGATGCAGTTGCAGGAGTTACATGGCATAGGTCCGTAAGGTTGAGCACTACATCTTGGGGTGCTCTTGTTCTTTTGTCAGAAAGAAGGATGAATCGATGAAATTATGCATTGGTTACAGACAGCTGAACAAGAAAATGGTGAAGAACCAATATCCTATGCCACGCATTGATGATCTGTTTGATCAACTGCAGGGATCTTCGATGATTTCAAAGATCGATCTCTGATCAGACTACCATCAGCTGGGGATTCAAGAGTCGAATATTCTGAAAACATCATTAAGGACTCGATATATGGACATTATGAGTTTGTTGTGATGTCATTTGGGCTCATGAATACACATGCAACATTCATGAATATGATGAGCATGATTTTCCATCCATACTTGGACAAGTTTGCGGTTGTTTTCATCAATGATGTTCTGATATATTCTCGAAATAAATGGAATCACGCAAAGATCTAAAGATAGTCCTTGACACACTTCAAGAGCATAAGTTGTATGTCAGGCTGATTAAGTATGAGTAGTTGTATTCCAGGTCTCATCTTTTGGAAATGTCATTTCTGGAGTTGGTATTGCAGTGATCCTGCAAAGATCGAGGCAGACATATCTTGGGAATAACTCAAGACAGTCACTCAGATTCGATAATTGCATGGGCTAGCGGGTTATTATTGATGCTTCATCAGTAGTTTTTTTTCCGAGCACACAGAAGAGAGTTCCTTTCATTTGGAATGATTCATGTGAGCAGGCCTTCAGGATATTAAAGGAAAGATTGATGATTGTGCCTATTTTTACACTTCCTTGAGGCACCTAGGATCATGTCGTATATACAGATGCTTCAAGAGAAGGTTTAGGAGCGGCTATGATGTAGTCAGGTCACGTGATTGTTTATGCATCACGTCAATTGAGGCCTCATGAGCGGAATTACCCCATCCATGACTTGGAGTTGTTGGCGGTGGTCTTCTCTTAAAAAAAAACTAGAGCCATTATCTCTATGAGGTGAATTTTGAGATTTTCACAGATCGCAAGAGTTTAAAGTACATTCATGATCAAAAGGAGATGAACATGAGACAACGTAGGAGATTTGAGCTACTGAAAAATTTTGACTGCACGATCTCTTACCATTAACGAAACATGGTGGCAGATGCGCTTAGCAGGAAAGCTCATGCACATGCGGCAAACTAGCTATATACGTGAGATATGTTAGTATATTTGACTAATTGGCATCCTCATAAGAGTACGCCCATATTTACTATCGTGCCTCCGTGATGTAGCAGTCTTTAGGATTGCATAATAGAAGGATAGATCCTTGGTTTTAAGACAGATACATGTGTGCCATCAAAGACAAAGATGATAATTTTGTGGTGACTAAGACCACTTTGTGGAAGGATGGTGCGTCGTTGTGTCCAACGATGAGCAATTGTATAGAGATTCTTGATAAGGCATACAATTCATAACTGTCTATTCATCATGGCAGTACGAAAATGTATCGTAATTTACGCAACATTCTGGCGGGTCGGGATGAAGCGCGATACAACACATCATATTAGCAGATGCGTGACTTGTCAAATGGTAAGGGTTTAGCATAGTAGACAACCATAGTTGTTACAGTCTCTCCCATTCCCAAATGAAAGAGTATCTCTATGGATTTCATCACCGGATTGCCGAAGACACCAGGTGGTCACAATGCTATTGGGTCATTGTTGATAGATTGATCAAGTCAACCCATTTCATACTTGTCAGTATGACCTATACTACATTTAGGTTGGCTAGATTGTATGTGAGAACATTATCTGGCTTCATAATATACCACGTGAAGTAGTATCTGACAGACTGACAGAGACTCGATGTTTACATCTCCATACTGGCACCAGTTTATGTCAGCATTTTAGACTGAGCTGAAGATGAATTCCGCATACCATCTACAGACCGACGGACAAAGCAAGCGCACCATTTAGACATTTGAGGACTCGCTGTGTTTATATACTCTAGAGTAAAAAGGATCCTGGAAGGACCATTTACCGTTGGTAGTATTCTCACACAACAACAGCCATTATTCCAATATTGGTATGGCATCATTTGAAGCCCTATACGGGCGGAGATGTCTCGTACCTCTCAGTTGGTATAAGATAGGTGAACACGCTCTTTACTGCGTAGATATCTTTGAGAAGGGACTACGAAAACTATTGATCTTGTAAGGGGAAGGCTTCTGATGAATCAGAGCTACCAAAAAAAGCTATGCATATCGTCGGAGAAGAGAATTGAAGTTTCAGATAATCCGATCATCTTCTCTTAATCCATTCAAATATGGCTTATCAATATTCAACTTAATCCTTCATACTGATGGAAAATCCTGTAAACACAGGAAGGAGATTGGGTGTTCCTACGAGTATCTCTCATGAAGGGAGTACATAATTTTGATGTTCGTGGCAAGTTGGCACCACGATATGTTGGACGATTTGAGTTTATTGCTCATGTGGGGAAAGTGACCTATCGACTATCGAGTAGCCGTTCTTCCACACCTATCAGTCATACATGTTGTCTTTTATATATCCAACCTAAGGAAATACGTGCACGATCCTCGCTATGTCATCAGCGACGAGAACCTTGACGTGGAGCCAGACATGATATACAAGGAGAGACCAGTACAGATACTCAAAGTTGTTATGAAGAAGCTTCGCAGAGAAGAAAATTCCTTAGTCAAGGTGCTAAGGCACCAACATGATGTCGAAGAGGCGACATGAGAAATCAAAGTAGACAAACGGGAAGATACCCGCAACTCTTCTCATATATTTATCGAAACAAGCCCATTCAATTATATTTATTGAAAGAACATGCCATATTTTCCCTTTGAAGCCCATTCATTCTTGTTATCATTCATGACATGACTTCAGTTAGACTTTTGTAATGTATTAATATAATCTCTTAGAATCAATACAGTTAATAGTACATCAATGGATTGCATTCGAGATCAGATAAGTCATTACTCGTAATAATTAGAGATAGAATGGTGAACGCATGATCTCACCCCTTCACATAAGGAAACCAACTGAGGTAAAGAAGCATCTTGAGCAGTGTTTGATGAAGCGTTGGATTTGGATTGTTCATGAACCTACACGTCAAGAGGAATAGGGAAAAGTACGGATTCTGCCTGTTTAATGTAAATACTTTGACATGAAGTGGATGCGGCATCTTCAAAGGAGTATCATGAACTAGATGAATAAGAAGAGTATAGGCAACATCAGGAAGGTATTTTACTTATGCAATGTAGAGCAACCTATTGTAGCAACATAACCAAGTGAGCAAAAAGCAAATGAATTATTGTTAAACTATTAAATCATGACTACTTAATCAGAAATAGTATGGGAAAATTAAATAGGTTAAATGACAAAGCAATTTTCCATGTCTTTGTTGCAAAATGGAATGTGTTTATTAATCATAGCTATTGTTCATGAGTTATGATTATGCTACACTATTGAAAGTTCACATTCCCACCACCTGTAGAAATCATAGTCACTTTTATCTACACCATTGAAACTTTATGTAAACTAGGTTGGGGAGTGATACCTTCTGAACTATTTTTTGGATAGAAGTTCGAAATTAAATGCATATGTCCATTGGTTACAATCGCTCGAAATCAAAATCTGTTGAGGATTGTTCAATCAGTGAAATTCTTGCTTCACAGATGAACATTGTAAGCTTTGCAACAGATGACCCTATTGCCACGTTTTTTTATAAAAGACTATGGATGGCCTTATTATGATCGACTTCTATCTACCTACGAGACACTGCTTGAATAAGAGGGCTTAATCATCATAAGGAATCTCCTTGATGCCACAGGTTAATTTTCCCGTGTACAAACATTGACCGGATTTAATATCTTGCTTATATAGGATCAAATATGATGATCTTATGAGAATTGATTCTAGCCTTCATAATGGCTTCTTTTGGACTATAAATAAAGCAATAACAACAATCCACAAAGAGAGTAAAAGAAACATATAAAAGTACGTGAACATGTGTAGCTAGGTAGGTTCACTTGGATGAAAATTTGTTCTAAGAACCAGTACAGATGATACGAATGCCGTGAAATTTGATGTGAGTGCCGGAGAAGATTAATGTTAAGTTTTAATATATCACTCAATTTCCTCTTGCAGAGACAATACATCTGATTGATAATCCAGTATTGATCAAATGCAAATATGTAAGATAATCTACGTGAAGATCTTGAGCAAGAAATTTAGATAATCCGTTAAACTGAGATGTAGAATTCAACTGTAATGAGTTACAGTTATGCCCATATACTTATAAAACAACCCTGTAAAAATTACATCCAATGAGAATCTAATGATCTCAAAAATCTAGAAATGATAAACTATGACCACAAAGGCCAATCTTCTTCAAAACTTAATTCTTTAATCATATTCTATTGACTATAAATCACTATTGACTGATTTATTGACAAAAGACCTAGATCTGTACAGTCAATCACAACAGAGATTGAGAAAGGTTGAGGAATCAAGTCAGCGTTGGTGATTCAGTGATGACTAATAATTAAGAGTGCCAGTCATGGTGACCTTTACACCAGAATGTACGAGGGTGCGGTGACCCTCAGCTGGGCAGGAGATAGGAAGCCCAGTTAGGGCAGCGGTCGCTTAGTGCGCGGGTCTAAGATCCCAGTCTTTTTCTCGGTTTTTCGCGAGCGGTCGCAGTTTTTACGCCTCTCTGGGATCCACAGGTTTTCTTTTAAAGACTAGTTCCGCTGACTCTTGTTCTTTAGGGTACCTAGGCTGGAGGGCCCTTACTATTAGTTTTTCGAACACGTTAGCCCGTACCGGTCTAGCCGATTTTTCTTTTGGGATGACTCTTCCGGGGAGTCTCTCTCACCCGTCTCTGTGGCGTAGTTTTGGAGTAGACCTATCCCTTCATTGGACCGTACTTCCAATAAGAGGGCGAGACGAAAGAGTCTCTAGGAGACTATCTCACCGTTTGAGTTTTTGTTACCGTTCCGCCAATAGACTTGGCAATGGCTACATGTGAATCAGTTACAGTTGAATTTGGAGAAGTTACAATTGAGTTTGGAATAAATCACAAATGAGTTTTGCTAAAGTTGTGATGGATTACAGTTAAATTAGTTACAACGGAGTTGGTTACATGGGAGCTTGGTTACAGTTGAGTTGGTTGTAGTTAACCTTGGTTTCCAATGAGCTTGTTACTGTTCCACCAGTAATTCCTGACAAAGAGAAAAGACCATATCATGAAAATCATCCTTATCAGACTTCGAGATACTACCACAACTGTTAGATATAGCTAATGGACGTGTTGGGAACTTAGTTAGGATGCATTTTACTCCACCGCATGCCTACAGAGGCACCCCGACCCACAGGCTTCCTTACTGCCTTAGAGTTATAGTGTGAGGTCTTACCCAAACCAAGACCACAGACTATCCATTAAGCTTGAGAAATTCAACAGAAAAAGAATCAAAACACCAGACCATCATATACACTTAATATGATCAATCCACATGATTCATAAATATCATTATAAGTATTTAATAAAGACAATGATCACATCAGAGACTCATCTTTCACATTCCCAAGACCCATCCAACATATATTATAATGAATAAAAAGGCAATGACTTAAATATGAATTATATAATATTTGTATAAAAATGATTAATATGGGTAATTAATGTAGGATGAGTAGAATGAGGCTTTACACACCAAACATTTTTTTAGGAAAAACATACCAAACAACTTGAAAACATGTTTCGATGCAAGTAGCTCTAAATTTAATTGTCGAGCCCTATTTACTTGCTTTCTTTTGGAGCCACTAAATTTTCTGTTATTTTTTATTAGATTTGCTCAACATTTCATTGATGTTCTTTTCTCCCTATTGCATGGATTGCAGGCAAAACACATGCATCATGATATGGCAAGAGTTGAACCTCAGCTTCCGCAGTTATTATTAACAGGTACGTATGTTATAGTTTTTGTTCAAGATATTATAATTCTTTTTCTTTCTCTTCTGATACAATTGGGATGCATGTATATTATGTAGTTTCGTTTGTTACATGTTAAATGCTATGGAAATTTATGCAATAGATTGATGACATGTTGTAGTTCTGTGGCTTGCTAGTTAAATGTGAATGTCATTCATAAATGTGAAAAATTTTCCCCTAATTTTCAGTACTCTAATGCGATCTTTAACGAACATGATACTACGAATAATGTGTAAACAGGTATCCCAGATCCGCGGGAACGGGTATCACACGTTGCCCGTAAGGATATCCTGAAAAACAAGAGAAGATGGGTCAAAAATGGCTCGACAGTGTAGATCTTCGTAATATGGCTAATTGACAACAAATTTAAAGATAAAAATAATATTGAACACAGGATTTTAACGTAGAACCCTACTCCCTGAAGAGCGGAATGAAACCATGGGAGAACGCCTCAAAGGGTTGATTCATTCACTGAACTTTCTCACTGGATACAGGGGATGAGGGGCTTCTTATATAGCCCTCACTGAGTCTCCATATCCCACAGATGGTAGATGTGGGACTAAACCACAGGATGTGGTAAATGGATCCTGGAGGAATCCATTTACCCATCTACTCAAGTGACGCATATAACAAATACTCCAACAATATTCATAGTAATCATGTATATATATGTGAATAATATTGATACAATAAACGTAAATCTAATTTTCAGTATCAATCTTTAGTGTGAAATTAATTACTATTAATTATGTGAATCATATTCACATGTAAGTCCTTTCAATTTAATGTGAATCAAATTCACATAATTGATTATTATATGTGTCCACATGTGCAAATCATATTCACATATTAGTATTGGAAACATAGTTAATTGGCTAATAAAAGAAGGTATCGGCCCTTCTCTTCACACATTAAGGTTCCCCGATTGGGAACTTTCTTAAAAAAGACTTCCGCCATAGGGAATTAGGAAGTGTTGCCTTCTGGAATTTGTCTGCGATGGACTTGTGCAAGGAGGCGTTGCCTCGAGGAGGAAATGGGGACTCATCGCCAGGAGGTGCGCGCTGGAGCAATTGCGTGATGGAGCCTGGAGCATAAATCGGTTGTACTGCCTGGATCACATGATGGAGATGCGAGGGGAGGAGAAGCTCTGCCTGGAGCTCGTGATCGGAAGAGGTCATCTCACAAGGGTACCGCCGCTCCTGATTTCTTCACCGCCTGGAGAGGGAGAAGCGGCCTTCGTCGCCTTCGATGGAGATCAGAAGGACCCAAGGAGGGGCGGTGCGATGAAGCTCATGCTGGAGCACCGCTTGCTGGAGAAGGAGAAGTGGTCGCTTGCTCGAGTGTCGCTTACTAGAAGTAGGGTCGCCTAGCGCTACGGCTAGAGGGATCGTTGACGATGACTAGAGCTCGGTCTGGAGATCTGTGCCAATAGGGCTGATGAGGGAGTCACGCGTGAGTGGTCATGTGGAGGTGAGACATCACCTGGGTTGTTGAAGGGCTCCAGCTTCTCATTTCGTACAGACTCGACTATGGCGAGAAGGCCATCTCCTTTTGTCAGCGGTCTTCACTAAATATGGCGAGATTGGGCTCATCTTCAAGAGGAGCCTCGTCCTCCAAGAAGTGGAAGGGGAGCCAGAAATGGGCGTCCTCTAGGTCATTGATCAGGGATGGATGGAGGCCCTTCTTCTTCCGCATATCGAAAAAAAAAACCTAAAACCAACTAGGGTTTCAAAAGAAACCCTATAAATTTCGAACTGGAATGATACATAATAATCTTCAAAAAACAATCGTACATGCTCTTCATAATCGAATCTCGAACAGAATATAAAAATAAATCCTTAAGAATAAATCCTTGATAATCGAACCCGCTATGATACCATGTTAGCAAATATGCAGAAGCTAATATCAGAGAAAAAAATAAAACATTGAAGAATGCGGGATTTACGTGAAACCCTACTCCCTAACGAGCGGGATGAAACCACGGGAGAAGGCCTCAAGGCCATATATTTCATTGAACTTTCTCATCAGATACAGAGGGTATGGGGCTTCTTATATAGCCTCCATAGACCCTCCAAATCCCGTCACTGGTAGATGTGGGACTAAACATTGGATGTGGTAAATGGATCCTGGAGAGATCCATTTACCCATTTATACACGTGTGACGCATATACCTTAACAAATCTATTTTTCCATAAAATGTACATACCATGGTTTCATATTTCACGAAATAACGATGAAATTTCACCAAAATTTTGGTTTCGATATGGGACTGAAATTTTGATCGAAATGCTGATATGTCGGCCTCCCTTCACAAATGTTGCTTGACTTGGGCGAAATGTGACCGAAATTTCGATGAAATTTCTATGAAATTTCATTTCGACATGGTCTCGATATGATATTCGATTTTGAAATTTAAAACCTTGGTACTTACTGAGACAAGTATATATATATATATATATATATATATATTTGTCTCCAGTCAGAAGATGTATGCATGTTTCATGACAACATACACCACAGATCTTAATTTATCTCGATCTCGTCGTGCCAATATTTTGACTTAAAGTCAACGTTCGAACTTTTGGTTAGTATGTTGGCTTTTAGTCAAACCTTTTCGATCAACAATTTTGACTTTCTTGGTCAATTGATTGACTTTTGATCAACTCTTAGATTTTTAGTTAATACTTTGTCCTAGCTTATCCAACACCTTCGAATCTCAATTCCTACATAGAGGACCTACATTAATAGGTCAACCGGAAGTCAGCCAGTGAAGAAAGATTGTCATCTCTTTCTCAGACTAGAGATCCGATCTTGATAATCATTTGATGATGCTAATCGAGTCCTCAATATAACTCTTTATATTTACAATCCTACATCAACCTCTCTGATCAAACTTTTAAATCAACAGTTTTATGATATCAACACAGCCTGATTGTATAAGGGGGCCTATAAAAAATGAAAAGCCTTGATTATCCACTACCTACTTGCCATTTCTTTTTCCGATATAGATTGAGGGCATTCTCGCAGCTACTTTTTGCAAACATTTGTCCTAACTGCGCATTTGAAGCTTCTTCTATGAAAGAGCTTGGTTCGATGAGTAGGTCTGGAAAGAGCATATCGAGTATGGCATCCCTATGTGGTTAACATTTCCCTGAGGTGCCTTTTGACGTCGGTTTCGTCACTAAGGGGCTACTACTGCGCGCGAAGCTTTCATCAACGGTTAACTAAATCATCTTAAACATGCCAGCCTAACTACATCCTTTTGTCCTTTCTTTCCCGATTGCAGTCTTAGTGGAATCAAGGAAACCATCAGTCCATCAGTATTTCCGTCTTTGTTTTGCATGATACGGGAAGACAACTGGTATATGGCTAGTTAATTATGAGTACCTCATCTTTAGGGAGACTAATGTAGAGTCGAAGGCTAGGCTAGTGACTGGAGGCATAGTCAAGTTATAACCTTACAAGGTCAGAGTACTTCCAGTACCTCCAGGGATAGCTCATTCTTCTTTGTCATTCTTTTGCTTTGACATAGCTTGCAGGTAAACTGACCTTCTTCAAATACATCTTCTTCTCAGAGAGGGTCAAATTCGAATGAATCTAGTAGACGCCAAATCCTTATTGTAAACGAGAAAACCCATTATTTTATAAGCAGAAATAGGTGCATGCAGAGTAATGGGAATTGTGTAAAAAGCCTCATTTTATCTACTTATATCAATATTCATCACATTAGATATGAACTGAAAAGGTCACTATATATTTGGGCTATGGTTTTCAAAAGATCAAATATATAAAAAATACTTCGTTTCAGATAAAGAAGCGGCCCGCGATATTTTTATTGCATAATGGTTCGTCGTAGTCTCACATGTCCAACAGGACCTTGGTCAACTTTTATACTTCTTAGGTATTGAGGTGATACCCACAACAGAAGGATTATATTTGTTATAGAGGAAGTAGTGCATGGATATGCTAAAGGAAGCTGGCTTACTTGGATGCAAAGCATCAGCTACCCCCACTGAATTACGGAGACATGCCACCTCTATAGATCATGTATCTAAAGACACCACATTGTATAGAATCCTAGTGGATCAACTGTTATATCTCACTATCACTAGGCCTGGTATATCATATGTTGTGAGCAAAGCTAGTCAGTACATGAAGAAGCTTCATCACAATCATTGGCAGGATGTTCTTTTGATCCTTCGATACGTGAAGGATTCTCTAGGAAAATGCATCTTCTATGGGGCTAATCACCATATTGAAATCAGCTCCACTACAAATGATGACTATGCTAGTTCCAATGAGAATAGGCAATCTACTACTAGTTTCACCATGTTTGTTGGCGAAAACCTTGTTACGTGCAAAGAAAAGAACAAGAACTTGGACTCCCTGCTACTACTCTTGTTTCTCTCTATTGTGACAACAAGACCGCAACCTACGTTGCTACTAATCCTATCTTCTATGAGCCAACAAAGCATATTAAAGTAGATTGCCACTTTATTCAAGACGCGATATGAGGAAGGAAGATCAATGCTCCATACATTTTCAATGAATTCCAACTTGCAGATATACTTGCTAAGGCATTTACAAAGAAACACATATCGTTGACTTTCAAATTGGGCATGATCGATAAATATTCTCCAACTTGAGGGAGGACTGTTGACGTTATTGACAAATATGGTCAATGATCTAGTTATTTATTGTAGTTTATTTCCATCTTCTCTATTTCTATTTGCAACCCTTCAGAGACTATTATGTAATTGCCACCTATAGGCTATAGGGATCTAGGGTTTCATGAAATATAAAAAATCCTACACTATGAATAAAATCATTCAATTGCATTCTAAACATCCTCGACTTTGCTTTGCACTGATAGTACAGATATCTCCTCATAAATGAGGAGTTTCGCAGGCTCACGCTAAAACTTGCGAGGCTCCTCTCACTATCATTCCATGACTTACAAGCCTATATTCATTGAAAAAATTAACAGAAACAACAAAAAATGAATGTGTATGCATAATACTTTTCTGTGCAATCATACTGCTCGAACCTCCTCCAAAGAAAGGAGTTTCACAAGCTTAAGCTAGTGCTCTTGAAGCGCCGCTCGCTATCACTCTCGCAAGTCTATTTCCGTTGAATTCAATTAATCTAAACAATGTAATAAATGTGTGTGCGCATGTGGCTGTGTCTATTGCACATGTGTGTGTGCGAGCATGCATGTGTCAGAAAATATAATCTAAAAAATCAATTAATCAAAACAGCAAACTAAATGAATGAGTAATCAGTAGTATGATCTAACCAATGCTGAAGAAAGAGCATCTTTGACCACAACCTAAACATGAGCATCAAAAACAACAACAATAGTTATTACATTGAATTTGTATCCTCCAATATTATGAACCGCCGTTCTTAGATATCATGCAGGTATTAAAATGATATAAACTAAACTAAATCAAGTAGGCACCATTTCCACTACATACACAAGAAAAGATACCGATTTATGATCTTCTTTAATACATCTTTAAGTAAATCTTTTAATATAAGGGCATATACTTAGTCTCGTTCTCATGCAAATGTACATTCAGAGTGTCTCTCATTATTGGATATCATGCACTAATTCTCGATACTGTGTTGAGAATCTCAAAATAAAAATTCAAGATTCCAAGGTATTATGTAAAATTAGTTGTAATAGTACCTCCTCCTATGTGTCTGCTCATCAAGGCTGCAGCAATCTTCCAGCTGTCTTGCCCAAGCGATCGCATGGGAACCAAAAGGAAAGCTACTGTTGTGCCGATTGTTGTTGCAACTGTAGCATCAGAGAGATAGGTCAGAATGAAAAAAACAGCAATAAAAAAACACAATAGATAACATTATGTTTCCTTTCTCTATAATGATTTTACTTTATCTATCTTGAAAGAAAGGAAAAGATTTTTATCACGGAATTCAATTAAGTTCGCTTTATCTACCATTTCTCATAACACAAGAAAGGAAAAAGTTTTTATCAAACCACCCCTTACTATCAACTACAGTTTTGTGTTCTCCAAAACAAACTTGTTGCTCTCAGCCCCCCCGAAATAACAATTACAGCGAAAACGAACTACTCAACTGTTACTGCTTGCCCCCTTGTCCAGAAAAAGGGACCACTAGTATCTCCTAAGTAAATGTCGAACCTCATAATGGAAGTGTAGAGATATTTCCAGACTTTATGTACTCTTCTGTTATATTTTATTTCTTTCTTTCATCTTATGTAATTTACTCATAGGCCTTCTCTATATAAGAGAGCCTAGGGTTCTCTCGAATAAACAATTATCTCATTTCATCCAACATGGTATCAAAGCCACCACCCAAACCCCAGCCGCCCCTCCCAAAACCTAGCCATCCCTCCACCTCCCGTCGTCGGCCTCCCCTTCTCCTCTCTCCATCACCAGTGCCGCCGCCCCTCGCCCTCTCCTCTCTCCACCGCCGGCACCACTCCATTGCTGGCGCTGCAGCCCCCTCCCTCCACTCCATCGCCGGCACCTCTCCACCACCGGCACCTCTTCACCGGCGCTGCCGCCCCCCTCCCCCCACCTTCTCGCCGCCTCCGCCGCCACCTCGCTATGGGTTTGAGTGCATAAGTCTACATATGCACTCAAATCCTCGGATGTTTATGTAGACATTCGGTTCTTAGTCTACAAACCCTAGTTCTTCGTCTCCGGCAACTATGTCAGAAAACAAGGTCGACATGCCCTCCATAGGCGCGTTTAAAGGCATGGAAGGAGATATCGTGAGATATCGGCGATATATCGCCGATATATCAATATCGACATGGGACCGATAAAGTCACCGATATGGCGATATATCCCGATTTCCAGGCATTTTCTTCCCAAAGGCTCGTCGATATGGGCGATATTTCAGCGATATATCGTCGAAATATAGTATCGATACGATATTGAAACGATATCAATATCGATACGGCCTTCCATGTTTAAAGGTCCACCGCCCATTGTCAAGATGGATGGAATGAACTACGAGCTCTGGGCTATGCAGTTCATGAGTCTCATGAAGTCAAATGGTAAGAAGCACATTCTTACCGAAGATGAGCCGGCAGCGAAAACTGGGGTTTATGCCTCATGGGAGGCTGATGATTCGTATGCCAAGGTTTGATTTTCAGGCACCCTATCGATGGAGATTGCTAATGACGTGCTCCATGAGCCCACTGCTAAGGCAATGTAAGACATTCTTGCAGCGACATACTCGCAATCACGAAATGAGACCAAGATTCTTCAACTCCAGCATGATATATTTACGGTGAAGCAGAATGGTCGGCCTCTGCATTCTCTGTATACATCCTTGCGAGGAATGTTTGAGAAACTCTACAGTATCATTCCTCTTACGGCAACTCCCGAGAAGCAGAAGACGTTTCGGAATGCTACCATGGTGGGGGACTTACTAGCAGTGCTTGATCCTGAATATGATGCTGCTCGCTCGCATATTCTTGCAGATGCTACTATTCCTCCCGAAGAGGAAGTGTACCGCAGGCTCAACAGAATTACAGTCCCGTCTTCTGCTACTACACAGCCTCCTTCGGTGATGGCAGCTTCCAAAGGCAGAGGAGCCTCTTCTTCCTTTCGTGGTCGTGGACCTCGTGGTCAAGGTGACCGCATTCGTCAGTCCTGCACATTCTGTCATTGCCCAGGACAAACAGAGGAGACATGCTATTCTAAGCATGGGTTTCCGACATCGGTGCCGGTAGCCGAGCATATTGCATCTCCACAGCCATCTACTTCAGACCAGCGATTTGAGGATCTTGTTGCCAGGCTGCGAGATATCATGCCTCCTGCCTCTACTGATTCTCCGAGAGGATCCTCAGATGTAGCTGCTTCAACCTCTGCTGGTACATCGGCCACCGCTAGCACCTCAGGTAGTGCTTATGCCCTTACTTCATGTCATGGATCTAATGTTTCAGAATGGATTATGGACTCTGGCGCGACACATCATCTTTGTCGAGACAAAGACAAGCTTACATCCTACAGAGAGGTTCCACCGGGGCGATCTGTAGTCATAGCAGATGGGACCCATTCGCCTATTATTGGATAGGGGCAGATCAGTCTAACACCCTCTATGCGTCTCCAGAATGTCTTGCATGCTCCAGATTTTTCGATGAATTTATTATCTATCAGTCAGATTACGAAAGATTTGCACTGTCGAGCTATTTTTGACCCATCGTCTCTTGTTTTTCAGGACATTCTTACGGGCAAGGTGATTGGTTGCGGCTGTGAGCAGGATGATCTCTATCGTTTGGTCCGAACTCCCTATGTTGGTGTCTCATCTCATTCAAGTGGTCATGTTTCTCCATTCACATGGCATCTAAGATTTGGTCATCTCCCTATTCAGAAGATGCGATGTATCCTGCCCCAGATTCCACCGAGTTCTTCCTTCCAGTGTGAAGTGTGTCAGTTGGGAAAGCATCACAGATCTACTTTCCCTAGTCGTCAGTCTCGAAGCAGTAGCTCTCCTTTTGAATTATTTCATGTTGATATTTGAGGTTCGAGTCGTGTCCCTGATCACCAAGGACACAAGTTTTATCTAGCTGTGGTTGATGATTTCTCTCGTTTGTCTTGCGTGTTTTTGTTGAAGAATAAATCTGAAGCAGGGATGTTATCAAAAATCTTATAAATGAAGTGCATAATGTTTTTCGTCTACTTTGAAAATTGTGCATACGGATAATGCTTTGGAATTTTGTACTCGCACTCTTTCTCATTTTTTCTTGTCTAGATGCATTATCCATCAAACAACTTGTGCTTACACAACAACAACAACAAAGCCTTTTCCCGCAATTAAGTAGGGTCGACTAAATGGATTCTTCGCCTTCATTCAGATCTATCTTGGATCAATCCCGGGCTTATATCCAAAAAACTAAGATCCCTTCGTATAGTCTCTTTTCAACATTTCTTGGGCCATCCTCGCCCTCTCTTAGCCGGCTCAACATCCCAACACTCGTGTCTCCTAACTGGTGCATCCGTTGATCTTCTTTGTAAATGACCAAATCATCTTAAGCGGTTTTCTCGCATCTTATTCTCGATCGAAGCTACACCAACTTTCTTTCTGGTCGCATCATTCCGAATCCGATCTTTACAAGTGTATCCACACATCCACCTTAGCATTTTCATTTCTGCTACAACCATTCTCTGCACATGTCTATGGTTCACAGGCTAATATTCAGATCCATGGAGCATAGCAGGTCTCACGGCGGCTTTGTAAAACTTTTCTTTAATTTTTAAAGGAATTTTCTTATCACAGAGAACAGCAGAGGCTCTTCTCCAATTTAGCCAGCCTGCATTTACTCTATTAGTAACATCTCCATCAATTTCCCCATCCTGCTGCAAAATAGATCCCATATATATAAAAGAATCTCTCTTCCGAATGTTATTGTCACCAATCTTCACTCAATTCCTTCACCATTGCTTCCATCAAAGGTGCACTCCATATATTCTGTCTTAGCCCTACTTATACGAAATCCTGTAGTCTCAAATGCATGTCTCCAGACCTCAAACTTCTCATTTACTCCATCTCTAGTCTCGCCAATCAATACAATATCATCAACAAATAACATACACCAAGGTAACCCATCCTGAATATGACTTGTCAACTCGTCCATAATCAAAGTGAAAAGAAATGGACTCAAAGCTGAACCTTGATGTAAACCAATGTTGATTTCAAAATAGTCAGTCTTCCCAGACGGGGTCCGTACACAAGATAAAGCCCTATCATACATGTCCTTTATGAGGTTAATGTAGAGGACAAGTACTTGTCTCTTCTCCAAAACTTTTCACAATATCTCTCGTGAGACATAAATATAAGCCTTCACCAAATCAATAAAGATCATATGGAGGTTCTTCCTTTTAGCTCTATAAATCTCCATTTTTCTCCTCAACAAATGGATAGCTTCAATAGTTGAGCGGCCTGGCATGAATCTGAATTGATCTTTTATGTTGGAAACTTTCCTCAATCTTCTTTCGATCACACGTTCCCAGATTTTTATAATGTGACTGATCAGCTTGATACCTCTGTAATTTGAACAATTTTGAAGGTATCTTTTATTCTTATAAAGAGGCACCACGATACTCCTCCAATTTTCAGACATTTTCTTGCTCGCCAAATAAAATTGAATAAATTCGTAAGCCAAGTCATACCACGCTTACCTAAAACTCTCCATACTTTTACAGGGATGTCATCCGGTCCTACACCTTTCCCAGGACTCATAACCTTCAAAGCCTTCTCTACTTCCTTTCTTTGTATTCGTGTATGGCTTGCACGATTCAAGTAACTTTCACTACTAGCTAGATCACCTAAAGTGATCTCTATATTTCCTTCCCCAATGAAAAGTTTATGGAAGTATTGCTCCCATCTATTCTCTATGTCCTTCTGAGTAACAAGCACGTGACCTTCCTCGTCCTTAATGCATCTCACTTGAGAAAGGTCTTTGGTCTTTCTTTCTCGTGCTTTGGCCAACCTGAATATATCCTTCTGGCCCTCATTAGAGTCGAGATTTTTATACAAAACTTCATAAGCTTTTGACTTAGCTTCGCTTACAGCCTTCTTTGCTTCCTTCTTCGCTATTTTGTAGTTTGTGACAGTTTCCGTTGTTCTATCCTTAGACAAAGCTTTAAAGCATGTTTTTTTAATTTTTAGTTTCTCTTGCACCCCTTCACTCCACCACCAAGCCTCCTTTTGACCTGGAGCTCCTCCCTTCAACTCGCTTTGTATCTCTTTTTTTAGGCTCAGATAAAGGGGAGACACTCTTTAGTGTTCGCCCCAAAAATGTATAAATGAAAATCAAAAACGGTAATTACAAAAAAGAGGGGGGAGGTGGAGAAAAAAGAGAATAAAACCCACAAAAAAGAAAACAAAGCCCAAAGCCTACACAGGACACCAGCCCAACACAAAAAGGCCCAAACGGCTACAAAATACACCAGTCGCCAATAAGGTGAGTGCAAAGGATAAGAGTATTTTCCCGATAGAACCGCTGACCGGAGAATATAGCATCGTTCCTTCCCAACTAGATGCACCAAAGTCGCGCGATGGGGGCCAAGAGATCCCGCCTAACCATGTTCCTGTTAATCCAAAGAAGCTCGCAAAGAGCAGAAAGGTTGTCCGCTCTCGCCCAAGGCAAATCATCCCAGATCCCACGCACCATCTGGCACCCCGAAGAAAAGGTGATCAATAGTTTCCTCCTCAGAATTACAAAGGACACAGGTGGCACTGAAGTTGTCAAAAATTCTAGCACAACGATCGCGCGTCATCAACCTCCGTCTGCGAAGGAGCCAAAGGAAGAAACCTATGCGCTCCGGTAACCGCAAGCCCCAAAAGAACCCACTGTCACGCATAAGAAGAGCAGCATCGTTAGGAGGTTGAGAGACCAGAGCCCGATAAGCCTTCCACGTGGAGAAGGGGCCGTCCTTCCAGCACCAATGATCCACACGCTCATTCGGCGTAGCAGCGTCACGAAGGGCAACCAACAACGAAACAAAATCGTCCAGCTACTGATCCGAGAAGTTCGCGATAAAGCGCGAACACCAGCACCCATCCAACCAACAATCAGCAAACGTCGCACTTTTATGGGACGCTAATGCAAACAAGCGCGGAAAACGCACCTGCAGAAGACCACCGCCCGACCAATCATCCAGCCAAAACTTGAATGAGTCCCCCTTCCCCAACACCGGAATAAACAGCGCAGCATTCCTTGCAAAGGCGTCCAGCAAACTACGCTAAAACGGAGAGTGATGAACGTTGTGGGCCCCCCGCGCCATCCCCAACCTATCGACGCCCAAGAACTCCCTGAGAACAGAGATAAAGAAGTTATCATCCTTCCCCCAAATTCTACTCACCCACTTGAGTAACAGAGCGTCATTCACCGCTTCCAACCTCCGCACACCCAGGCCACCATACCGCTTAGGCATAGTAACATCATCCCAAGCGACAAGATGAAGGCTCCTACCCTCCACCCCCTTCCTTCCCCACAGAAAACGACGCATACAACATTCGATCCGCATTTGAACCCCCGCCGGCATACAACGAACAGAGAGGAAGTATAAAGGGATAGAGGGGAGCACCGACTTGAGAAGAACAAGACGCCCCCCTCTAGAGAGCAGAGCCGTACGCCAACCAGCAAGGCGCGTTTCCACGCGTTCAATAATCAAGCGCCAATCCCGGACTCTGACCCGACCCACCGCCAAAGGTAAGCTAAGATAATCAATAGGAAGCTCACCAGGAGGAGATCCGAGCAGCCGACCGCACTCCGCTGCCTCCTCTTGCAACAAGCCGAAGGGAACCACCTTGGATTTAGAGCCATTAATCGTCAACCCCGACAATTCGCTGAATAGGGCAAGAGTTGTTGCCATACCGGAGACCGCCGCACTACCACCCTCAATAAAGCAAATTGTATCGTCCGTAAATTGGATCAAGGGCACACAAAGATCGCCCTTATGGAAGCCGTTAGAAAGCCCAGCGTCAATAACACGGTCCACCATACGCGTGAGAACATCCGAGGCCAACACAAAAAGGAGGGGAGCGAGGGGACAGCCCTGGCGCACCCCCCTTCTAGGTTGGAAAAAGCCACCGACCGCCCGGCCATTGATCAGCATGGAGATGGAAGCGGTGGTGACGCACCTACGCATCCACGAAATCCACAAGTCAGGGAAGCCTCGCCTTCTCATAACCGACCATAAAAAACGCCAATCCAGGCAATCGTATGCCTTAGCGAAATCGACCTTCCAGAGTGCCCCCTTCTTATGATCGTTCTTCCAATCAGCGACCAATTCAGAGGCTACAACAATGCAGTCCGCAATCTGTCTTTCCTTAATGAAAGCAGCCTGGGCTGGAGAGATAAGAGAGTCCAAAACCCGAGCCAAACGAGTGCCTAAAACTTTAGCCACAATAAGGTAAATGCCATTAGAGACAGAGATAGGTCGATAGTCCTCAATGCGTTGCACCACCGAGGATTTTGGGATCAAAACAATGTTGGCCCTATTAATTCGATCAAAGCCAAAGTTGCCCGCACAAAAATCCGACACCACCTCCATAACGTCACCGGCCACCAACTCCCAGAAATCACGATAGAACGCGACCGAGAAGCCATCAGGACCCGGGGAGGAATCAACATTTAATGCCCACACGGCCTCCTTAGTCTCCGTCAAGGAAATAGGACGAGTTAGGAGCGCATAGTCTGAGGCCGAAAGAGAAGACGCGCCAAGGCCCAGCCAGCGCCACCTATGCGGAGAGCAAGACGACGAGAAGCACTTGAAGTGATCGACAATGGCACTTCCCATTTCCCTCTCCCTGCTAATCTGTACATCATTAACAGAGATACCCCGCATCAAATTAAAGCGTTTTCTATTGCTCGCCACACGGTGAAAGAAGGCCGTATTCGCGTCACCCTCTTTGAGCCATTTTAAACGTGACTACTGCCGCCATTCTATGTTTTTTTTTTATCTTCAGCCTCCACCCGAATCTGAGCAGAGAGTCGCTCCTGAAGCTCCTTAGGCAAAAGGTCCCGCTCGTTCTCCGTCTTATCAAGGCGCGTGATTATGTCCTCCGCCGCCGCACGAACAGCAATACGCGCCAACCTGGATTCCTTCCTGAAACCCGCAAGCACCTTGCGCAACGAGGCAAGCTTTTGGTCAAGTCTGTGAGCCGCAGAGCCCATAACCGGTACATGAGCCCAATGGTCCTGCACCACCTCCTTGAAGTTTGGCTCCAACAGCCAACATATCTCGTAGCGGAAAAGACCCCGAGGCCGATGGCCGTCACCAGACTCCCAAACTATGGGGGAGTGATCAGAGAAAGAGCGTGGGCGAGAAGACACCACGCAAAGGGGGAAGGTCTCCAACATCTTCCCAGAGGCCAAGAATCGATCGATTCTGGAACGAGAAGAGTTATTCCTCCAAGTGTAGCAGATATCATGAGGGACCAGGCCCTTTAATGCAAGTTCATCCAAAATCTCAATAAAATCAAGCGACCCCGGATCGTGGCCACCCCTGCCCCGAGGACGATCGGACGAATGGATCGTGACATTGAAATCGCCCCCCAGGAGCCAAGGGAGCCCCCCTAACATAGAAGCCGTCGCACGAAGGTCCTCCCATAACACCTTCCTCAAGACATGGCACGAAGGGGCATAAATACAAGAGAACACCAACGTCTCACTCGACTCAGCCCGATTCAAAGCAACCGAAATCATATGACGCCCCACCAGAATCGAGCTGAAAGAGATCATCGCAGAACGCCAAGCTATCAAGAAGCCCCCCGCCGAACCAAGCGCATCGACCGCACGGAACTCATCCAAAGAGCCCGCACCAAAAGAGCGCCACAGGGTATCATCCACTCCTCGCAATTTCGTTTCTTGGATAAGAGCAACATCACAACACCATTCGGACAACCGCGAGCCCAAGGATCGACGCTTGTCAGGCTCCCCAAGGCCCCTAACATTCCAAGATAGAATCTTCATTAAAAACCACCATCATTTCCCCCAAGGTCACAGAGCCCAGCGGCTTCCGCCACAGCCTCCCGCTGAGTCGCACAAGAATGCCTCACCAAAGATTCCTGCCGGGAGCTTTTACGTCTCCTGTAGCTCTTCCCGAAGCGCCTATCAGATAGGCCTCCCTCGTCGCAAGCAACCGCCGAGTCCGAGGAAACCTCCAGGGAGAAGGCAACAGCCAAGTCCGAAGAAGCCCTCAAAGGGGAAGCAAGAGAAGCCGATGCCGAGTGCTCCCCCCTCGCATCAGAATGTTCCCGTACTTCCTCGATGTGGACCCTGGGCGAAACCGCGCCAGAAACGGGCAAGATAGCCCGGGCATTCGGTAAAAAGGCCCTCGGCCAAGATCCGAATTTGAGGGATCTGCCATCCAGCACGTGAGCATGATCCGGCGTAGCACCCGAGTAGCCAAAAAGCAGCGCAGAAACCGACATAACGGGTCAAGAATGAAGAAAGGAATCCACCTCGGACGCCCTTAACTCGGAGAATCCATGATTTGCAGGCGAAGGGCACGGGACACGAAGAAGCACGTCGAAGGGGCCAGAAGCGTCATGCATGGGGGGTGACGCTTCGGAATAATCACCAAATCGCGCCAGCTGGCAAGCCGAAGGCGAAGCGTCGCGCCCTGGCCCCAAAGCGACAGGACCGGCCATCAACGCCACCCGATCAGGCACCGCCGCCGGTGAAGGGACGACAATGGAGAGCTCCAACTTGAAGCACCACAGGCCAACCTTTAGGGAACCGAAGAATATCTTGCCAGGCGCATCACAAAGAAAACCCTTGTTGCACTCGAAAAGAACCTTAGTAACCTTCCAGTCTGCCTCCGGCGCAAGACCATCATCCACGACCGCCAAAATCTCCCCCCATCGACGGAATGCCTTGCCGAGGCAGGGGACATTCCTCGATAGGAAAGGAACACCACGAATCTCCGCCACACACACCTCAGTGTCTGAAGAAGCACCATCCGCCACTCGGGTCAACCTCCACACAACGTCTTCGGTAGACCCATTTCGCAGCAGCCTATCCCGTTGCTCCGGGGACAAGCCTCGCACACAGCACCGAGAAGAGTCCAAAAGAATGAAGTCCCCATGGAAGAGGGGACCCAGGAAGGCACCAAGATGCGACCTTACACCATCCCAGTCCACGTTGCACCGACGAGCCACCCCTACTGCCTCAACGCGCCTGCCGACATCAAGCACCCCCTTCCCAAGCACCGCCTTCCCATGCAACACTTCCCCATGCACGTTCTCACGTATCATGCCATCCTCCAACGACGAAGCAACCCCCGCTGACGCCAGCCCAACCGAGGCACCACCAGCACCCACCTCTTCACCCGCGCCACGAATAGTGTGCGGAAGCGAAGCAGCAGCACCAGCCACCTTAGCACCCGCATCGAGTAAACCATCGCCCGACGAGCAGGTACGAGGAGCCACCACCTGAGCGAAAGAGCGCACCTCCCTACAGGCAACAGGACTGGAATGCGTCGATCGAGAGCCCGTCATGCAGCGCGAAACCCCCGAAGAGGAGACCACCCCTGACTGCGGAGGGCGGCGACCACGAAGGAGCCAACATGAAGCATGGCGGTGACCCGGCTTCTCGCATGCATAGCATCGAGGTGGAAAAGAACAGAAGGATGCCAGATGACCCCGCTCGCCGCATCGGAAGCATCGCTTTCCAGGCTTCTTATGTGTAACTTGCACCCAGTCCCCCTCCGCGACCCGCCTCTCGTTAGCACCTTCCCCACTCCTAGACCCATCAGCGACCTCGTAGACCACCTCCTTCCCCTTCGCGGCATCCCCGGCCGAGAGAGCATCACCACGAAGGCCCGAGTTTCCGTCCGTCGCCCCTCGATTCTCCTTCCCTCTCCACCAACGCTCCACTCCAGCGCTCTCCATCCTCCCACAATTCCAAAAGTTTATATCGCTTTGTATCTCTTTGGCTACCTTTCGGATACAAGATGCTACTGCCTCCCACATTTCGTTTGCACTTCCGTTACAATCCCAAGATAAGTCTTCTAAAACCCTCTCCTTGAAGCCCAGTTGCTTCAGTGGAAGATTCCACCATCTAGTTCTAGTGATCTTAAGAACCCTCCTTTTCTTTAACAGGCCTCTTATTTGCACATCCAAGACTAACAAGCGATGTTGAGTTGTGCATCTGTAAAGACAAACAAACGATGTTTGGTGGACAATCCCTTGTGTTGAAAAATAATTGGAGAGAGTATGAGTACAAAATTCCAAGGCATTATCACTTCTCACAATCTTTACAGATGCAAAAAAAACATTACGAACTTCATTGATGAAATTTATGATAATATTCCCAGCTTCAGATTTATTCTTTAACAAAAAGACCCAAGACACACGAGAAAAATCATCCACAATAACTATATAAAACATGTGTCCTTGATGATCAAGAACACGACTAGAACCCCAGATATCGACATGAAACAAGTCAAACTTGGAGCTACTACTTCGACTCTGACGACTGAGAAAGGTAGACCGATGATGCTTTCCCAACTGATGCGAGGCTGACCAGGGGATGCACTGTGGGGGCCCTCCAGGTGCCCTTAATTCAGTTTGCGGACGACACTTTATGCTTCATCGAGGGTGGCTCTGCTGAGGTATCCGGTATGGCAACTACTCTTGAGCTTTTCAGTGAGTTATCGGGGCTCTTGATTAATGGGGCTAAGTCTAAGGTGATCCCCTTTGGGATGTCGCAGGCGGAGGCGTTGGAGTGTGGCCGGCTGTTGGGCTCTCCCTCGTGTGGCCTCCCTTTCGATTACCTTAGCTTGCCTCTGGCCGTGGGTCGTGTCAGGCTCCGTGATTGGAGGTTGGTGGTAGAGAAGATGGAGGCTCGCTTTGCTGGGTGGCACACTGCTTTATTATCTAGGGGGCATCTGGTTCTTCTTAAGGCGGTGCTCTCTTCTATTCCATTATATTTCTTCTCAGTTCGATGTATGCCTAAGGGGATTCGGTTGCGCCTGGAGCGTTGTATGCGGGGATTCTTGTGGGGTAAGAAGGGGGAGGGGGGAAGGGGGTTCATTTGGTGGCTTGGGATGACGTTTCGCGGCCCAAGCGGGATGGTGGCTTGGGGGTGCGGAGGTTGGAGGTTGTTAACGACGCCCTCTTGTTAAAATGGGCGACTAGGGTCTGGGGTCAGGAGGACAACTTCCTGCTTAATGTTCTGCGGGAGCTTCTGGGGGAGGAGATGATGGGCTTCACACGGGGAAATGCTTACGGGCATCTCTCTCCGTTTTGGCGTGGTGTGTTGGATGTTTTTATTCGAAATCTCTACCTCTTTAAGCCGGTGTTGGGGAAGGGGGATTCATTTCATTTTTGGATGGACGATTGGTCGGGAAGGGGTACTCTCAAAGACAGCTTTCCCCGCTTGTTTGCTTTGGTGGATGATAAGGAGACATCGGTGGCCTCATGCTGGATGGACGGATGCTGGTGTCCTCGGTTTATTGCCAATTTCTCGGATCAGCGTATGGATGATTTTCTTTCGTTAATGCGCTTGCTTGCTGACGTTGTCCAACCTAATGATGGCCGGGACCACTGGTCTTGGAAGGATGGTCCTTTTTCCACACGGAAGGCGTATCTGGCTCTTGCTCCCAGTCCTCAGGTGGGGGACGTTACTCTTCTGCGTGATTGCAGATTCTTCTGGGGAATGAAGCTTCCTGAGCGCATTGGTGTCTTCCTATGGCTTCTTCGCAGGGGGAGGCTCTTAACGCGTGACCGTTGCGCCCGATTTTTTCCGAACGTTGGGCCTAATTGCGGGCTTTGTGACGAGAAGCGGGAAACCATCGACCACTTGTTCTTCGGCTGCAGCTTGGTTCGTGGCCTTTGGGTTGATCTGGATTGGATCAACTCGGAGAGCATGGTTGCTTTTTGCGAGAGCTTGATGAGCATCAGGGGCAGGGAAAGGAAGGAATTTCCGGCTCCGATTGCAAGGTTGTGGGGCATCTGGCTGGGGAGGAATGAGGCCCTCTTCGCGGGCCAGCGGTTCTACCGGGAAAACATTATTATCCTTTCTTCGCGTCTTCTGGCTGACTGGTGTACAGGGTAACCCTATTTTGGTTTTTTGGGGGTGATCTTTGCTTGTTGCGCTTCCGGTTACCCTCTTTTTGGGTCTTGTTTTTGTTTGGTTTTTTGTTTTGCTCTTGTAAATTTCTTGGTCTCTTTTCCTTCTAATATATTGGGGTGAACACCACAGAGTGTCTCCCCCTTTTTTTGAGCTTCAAAAAAAACTGACAAGCCTCACATTGGATGGACGTGTGAGGTAAAAACCTGGGGTAAAACACAACACAATTTCTGAAGTGGTAGATGGCCAAAGCGTGAGTGCCACAGGAAAGGAGAGACAGATCCAGCACGAAGAGAAGAGACTACAATATATGGGGTCCGACTGAGACGATATAGGCCGCCCTGCTCATAGCCACGCCCAATCACGTTGCCCGTAAGGATGTCCTGAAAAATAAGAGAAGATGGATCAAAAATTGCTCGACAATGTAAATCTTTTGTAAGTTGGCTAATTGACAACAAATTCATAGAAAAATCAGATGCGTGCAGCACGTTTTTTAGGTGCATAGAGGGTGTCAGGCTAATCTCCCCCTGACCAGTAATCGGGGAGTGTGTCCCATTAGCAATAACCATAATACGGCCTGGAGGAACCTGTCGGTAGGCTGTAAGTAGACCTTGATCACCACATAGATGATGTGTGGCACCAGAGTCCATAATCCACTCTAAAGTATTAGATCCACTACTGCTAGTGAATGCATAAGTGCTACCTGAGGTACTGGTGGATGCAGAAGCAGCAACTTCGGAATGACTCTCAGAGGCAGGTGCTGATGCAATGGGACCGGATGGAGGAACAATGCCCCTCAAACGAGCTACAAGATCATCAAAGCGCTGATCCAAAGAAGAAGCAGAAGGAGGTTTAATCTGTTCAGCTACTCGTGCAGAAGCAGGAAATCCATGTTTGGAATAGCATGTGTCTTCGGTATGCCCAGAATAGTGGTAAAAAGTGCATGATGGCCAAACACGACCTCCTCTGCCCCGAGGTCCACGACCACGAAACTGATGATGACCCCCACAACCTCGATTCGTTGCCATAGCTGAGGCGATCTGATTTGCAGTAAATAAAGGAACAGTAATACGACTCAGTCTATGAAAGGCTTCCTCCATTAGAGGAATGGTGGAATCTGCCAAGATCTGGGAACGTGCTCCCTCGTACTCTGGATCAAGGGCTACCAGAAATACACCAACCGTAGTTGCATTCCGGTAGGTCTTCTGTTGCTCAGGAGTGGTTGTGAGAGGCATGAAGCTGTAAAGTTTCTCAAACATTCCACGTAAAGACATGTATAATGAGTGTAGAGGTCGTCCATTCTGCTTGATTGTAAAGATGTCATGCTGGAGTTGCAGAATCTTCGTCTCATTCTTTGCCTATGAATAGGTGGCAACAAGAATATCCCACATTGCTTTTGTAGTGGGCTGATGGAGAATATCATTGGCAATCTCAATTGCTAATGTTCCTGATAGCCAAACCTTGGCATATGCATCATCGGCCTCCCATGAGGCGTTGACCCCAGTCTTCTCAGCAGGCTCTTCCTCAGTAAGAATGTGCTTCTTACCGGTCGACTTCATCATACTCATGAACTGCATTGCCCACAGTTCGTAGTTTGACCCGTCCATCTTCACAATAGGCGTAGGACCTCTAAAGGCGCATGTAGATGGGATTTCTGACATGATGATAATGGAAGACTGGGGTTGTAGACTGAAGATGTGATTGTCTACACTGACATTCACAGGTTCGGTTGCATGTGTAGACTCAAGCAACCAAACCCATCAACGTGGAGACGCAGACGAAGGTCTCCTTGTTGATGGAGATACTCTAGGGTTGGCCGAACCCTAGAGAGAGGCAGCGTGTACTAGGCAATATGCGGTCAAATCACCGCGCACGTGGTGCAGACGTACGCATGGAGAGATGGAGGAGTGCTGAGGATCATGCAGGAGACTTGGCGTGTGGAGCCAGGACACGTGAGAGACGCGCGCAGGAGACCGAGGGCCTGGAAACGCGCGGAGGAGCACGCGAGATCCTGGCGGCGCGCGGAAGAGTGCGGCGGAGCGCGCAGGGCCTGGCGGCGCGCGAAGAAGCGCGCAAGGCCTAGCGGCACATGAGAGGGTACGCGGGGCCTGGCGGCGTGCGGAGGGCTCGGAGGTGGGGCTAAGGTTAGGGTTTGGTTCGAGAACTCCGATCTATAACCGTCGCTCTGATACCATGTTGGGAAAAATAAGAGACTTGTTTATTCCATACGCCCTAAGCTCTCTTATATAGGAGAGTAGCCTATGGGTAAATTACATCAAGAGTCCAGAAGAAAAGAAAAAATATGAAACGGTACAAAATAACATAACATATATCTCTACAGTAACAAGCTCTCCCCCAAAGTTGTTAAGTGTGCCTTCGCTGGCTACTCCCGTACCTAGAAAGGGTATTGTTGCTTTGTTCCGCTCCAACAGAAATACTTTGCCAGTGCTGATGTTACATTCTTTGACTCTGTTTTTTCTTTCCTACAGGTGGTAGACTAGCCCCATCTGACTCTGATGAGGAGGTCTACATGCCTCCACCTCTTACAGCTCTACCACCTCCTACACATGCTCTACCACCTCCATCACCTCCTTCACCACCACCGCTGCCTCCATCATCACCTCCAGTACCTGCACCTGCTCATGTGATTGCCCGTGGACTACTACCTACTGTGACTCAGTTTATGCCACATGTATTTACATGCAGGTCTTGCTTTGTTCCCCCTGCTTACAAGTTCCCCATCATCTAGCATACCTCAGGTATATAATGAGCACGTTGTTTCTACTGATGACACTACTCAGTTGTCTATGCAGCAGAATTCCTTACAGGATGAGAAGGTACCCTCGCAAGAGGGAAACTTATAGGTTCATGAGATGGCAGATGATCTTGATGTGCCTATTGCTCTATAAATGCAAAGACGTACATGTGCTTCATATCCTCTTGCAGCCCAAGTTTCTTTGAGCAGACTTTCAGAGGATTTCAGGAGATTTAGGTACTATCGGTCGTGGAATACCATAGACGTATCAGGAGGCCATCCAAGACAGTCAGTGGTGTCTTGCCATGGAGGATATGGCCGCGCTATAGTCACGTGGCACTTGGAGCCTTGTTTCAACTCTCAATGGCACATCAGTTGTTGGGTGCAAGGCGAGACTTGTGGCACGTGGGTTCACCCAGACATATGGGGTGGACTATCAGGATACATTCTCCCCAATGGTCAGGAATTCTACTCTGTGTATACTACTATCAGTTGGAGTGGCATGGGATTAGCCCCTTTATCAGCTTGATGTGAAGAATGCATTTCTCTATGGTGGCCTACAGGAGGAGGCTTACATGCCGCAGCCACCCAGGTTCGCTGCTGAGGAGGAGTGTCAAAAGGTTTGCAGGCTCCACAAGGCTATCTATGGCCTTGTGCAGAGTCCAAGAGCATGGTTCCAGAAGCTCACGGACTTGATAAAGCAACAGGGATTCCTGAGATCGACGGTCGATCATTCATGGTTTGTTTAGAGAACTCAGAGAGGTGTCATTGGCATACTTGTTTATGTTGATGATATTATTGTTACATGGGATGATGACCAGGGCATCCATGTAACTAAGGATTTTCTTGATCAGCAGTTTGTGACCAAGGACTTTGGTAGCTTACGTTACTTCCTTGGACTGGACTTTGCCGGGAACCAACGAGGTCTTGTGATGACCCATAGGAAGATGTTACAGATCTCTCTGAGACAAGCATAACAGATTGTAGGCCTTCCACTGCTCCTATGGACTCGAGCATGAAGCTCTATAATGATGACACTGAGGAGGTCGACAAGAGGAGGTACATGGGAGCTTGTTGGGAAGCTTCTTTATGTGACTATCATCAGGACAGATATATCCTTTGCAGTAAGCAAAGTGAGTCAGTTTATGGAGCAGCCTTATTAATATATAGCGGGAACTCCCACCTTGGGAGTTCACCCATCTTCTAATAAAAAAAAAGTTTATGGAGCAGCCTATATAGACACATATGGATGCAGTCCATATGATTCCGAGGTATCTGAAGGCCTTACCTGGCACTGGTCTTCTATTTAGCAAAGGTACATCCCTTGCCGTTACAGTTTGTGCAGATGGAGATTATACATGGTATTCCAAAGACAGAATGTCACCTCTGGCTTTGCAGTGTTAATAGGGAATTCCTTAATGTCATGGAAGAGCAAGAAGTAGAAAGTAGTAGCCAGATCCAATGCAAAATCAAAATACAGGGTCATGGCACAAGATAGCACAGAAATGATGTGGGTCAGATCTGTTCTTACTAACCTAACTGTTGAGGTGCCTCTTCCCATGCACCTCCAATGCGACAACTATGTTGCTCTCTTCATCGCTAACAACCCAATCTTCCATGAGAGGATCAAGTATATCAAGGTAAATTGTCACTACATTCGAGACATGATACAGAATGGCATTATCTCCACTACTCATGTTAGCTCTAGAGATCTGACCACGGATATACTTACGAAGGCCCTAGCAAGAGGGCCTTACCAGAGATGTTCCAAGCTGAGAATGATTCATATCTACGCTCCAGTTTGAGGGGGAGTGTTGAAATATCATTTATATTTTCTCTTATATGTATTTCTATTCTTTCTGTCTTCATTATATAGTTTACACAACGGGTATCTCCTCTATATAAGAGGACCCTAAGGCCTCGTGAATAAGCAACTTATTATTTTCTCCCAACACAGATTAAAAAGGATGTTTTCAAAAAAGGAGAAACATTATCTCTTTAAACAACGATTGATTTTTATTCAACTTTTGGTATCAATTTAGATCTTTTTATTAATGTCAAGAAGGGGGAGAAAATTTTATTTGCAAAAATTATTTGCTCACACACTAATTATTTTTATAACACATAAAATATTTTGTCACCAACTCAGCCATGGCCGGTCCCAAGCCCGGGTAAATGAGGAGGGTTGCGCGTTAGGTAGCCGACAGCCAGCGCAGGAGAGATAAATTCATAAATAGTGTTCTTAAAGTTCTTCTAAGAACACTATTTATGAATTTATCTCGAAACCGTTTGGATCTTTTAAACATGGATTTAAGCAAACATACAGATTTCGTTGGGGCGTTCCCTACTTGCGACGCGTTGCATCGCCCAAATGCAATGAAAAATTGGCAAGGGCCGCTACATCGCAGCCTGGATGTAGTTCAAAATTTGCAAGGGTTCTCGCATGAGGAATACATGCGGGTAAATAAGCTAGTTCCGCTGCATCACCGCCCGGATGCAGTCCAAAATTTACAAGGGTTCTCGCATAATGGACGCATGCGAGTAAAGAAGTTAGTCCAAAAGAGATTGCAAAGGAAGTTACGGATTGGTAGTTGGAATATCGGTACTTTAACCGGAAAATTGATGGAGATAGTGGATACAATGGAAAGAAGGAAGATTCATATATTATGTCTTCAAGAGACTAAATGGGTTGGAGAGAAAGCAAGGGAGATCGAGAAGACATGCTTTAAACTTTGGTATTCATGTAAAGATAAGGGCAGAAACGGTGTTGGAGTGGTTGTTCATAATGATTTGAAGGATTGTGTGGTTGAGGTGCAAAGATTTGGGGATCGGATTATTTTGCTAAAGTTGGTGCTTAAAGAAGAAATTCTGATATCATCTCAGTTTATGCACCGCAAATTGGTTTAGATGAAAGGACTAAACAAGCTTTTTGGGAGGATCTGGATAAGATTTTACAAGGAATCCCACAAAGAGAGATGGTTTGCATAGGTGGAGATCTTAATGGATATGTGGGAAAAGATGTTTCAGGCAAGGCCCTAAATGTCGGTTTCGGTCACCATTTCGGTATCGACTAAAATAGAATTTCGATGGAATTTCGGTGGAATTTCGATCGAAATTTCGGTCATTTTTTGTACTAGGACCCCCATATTTCGGTCATTTCGGTCGAATTTCGATTTCGACTGGATATCGATATTCGACAGAAATTCGACCGAATTTCGCTGAAATTTGAGGCCATGGTTTCAGGGTATGCAAGTGTGCATGGAGGACATGGTTTTGGGGATAGAAAGAAGAGGGAAAAATCATTCTGGATTTTGTAACTGCATATGATCTTTTCATAGCAAACACTCTTTTCAAGAAGAGGGAGGAGCATTTAATTACTTATAAGAGTGGCTCAACTAGAACACAGATAGATTAGTTTGCGTTGAGGAGAAGAGATCGGTTGTGTTGCAAAGATTGCAAAGTAATCCCTGGAGAGAGTTTGACAACCCAACATCGCTTGTTAGTCTTGGATTTACAAATAAAAAGGCTGGTAAAGAAAAGGAAGGTTCCTAAGATCACTAAAACTAGGTGGTGGAATCTTCCGTTGAAGCAATCAAGCTTCAGGGAGAAGGTTTTAAAAGACTTATCTTGGGATTGTAGCGGTAGTGCAAACGAGATGTGGGAGGCAGTAGCATCTTGTATCTGAAAGGTAGCCAAAGAGATGCTAGGCGAGTCAAAAGGAGGAGCTCCGGGTCAAAAGGAAGCTTGGTGGTGGAGTGAAGGGGTACAAGAGAAGCTAAAAATTAAAAGAGCTTGCTTTAAAGCTGTGTCTAAGGATAGAACAGAGGAAATTGTCAAAGACTATAAAATAACGAAGAAGGAAGCAAAGAAGGCTATAAGCGAAGCTAAGTCAAAAGCTTATGAAGTTTTGTATAAAAATCTCAACTATAAGGAGGGCCAGAAGGATATATTCAGGTTGGCCAAAGCAAGAGAAAGAAAGACCAAAGACCTTTATCAAGTGAGATGCATTAAGGACGAGGAAGGTCACGTGCTTGTTACTCAGAAGGATATAGAGACTAGATGGGAGCAGTACTTCCATAAACTTTTCATTGGAGAAGGAAATAGAGAGATCACTTTGGGTGATCTAGCTAGTAGTAAAAGTTACATGAATCGTGCATGCAATAGACGAATACAAAGAAAAGAAGTAGAGGAGGCTTTGAAGGTTATGAGACCTGGGAAAGGTGTTGGACCGGATGACATCCCTGTAGAAGTATGGAAAGTTTTAGGTGAGCATGGTTTGACTTGGCTTACGAATCTATTCAATGTTATTTGGCGAAGCAAGAAAATGCCTGAAGATTGGAGGAGGAGTATCGTGGTGCCTCTTTATAAGAACAAAGGAGACATTCAAAATTGTTCAAATTACAGAGGTATCAAGCTGATGAGTCACACTATGAAAATTTGGGAACGTGTGATCGAAAGAAGATTGAGGCAAGTTTCCCAAGTAAAAGAAAACCAATTCGGATTCATGCCAGGTTGCTCAACTATTGAAGCCATCCATTTGCTGGGGAGAACAATGGAGATTTATAGAGCTAAAAGGAAGAATCTTCATATGATCTTTATTGATTTGGAGAAGGCTTATGATTCCGTCCCACGAGAGATACTGTGGAGAGTTTTGGAGAAGAGACAAGTACTTGTCCTATACATTAATCTCATAAAGGATATGTATGATAGGGCTTTATCTTGTGTAAGGACCCCGACGGGGAAGACTGACTATTTTGATATCAACATTGGTTTACATCAAGGTTCAGCTTTGAGTCCATTTCTTTTTACTTTGATTATGGACGAGTTGACAAGTCACATTCAGGATGAGTTACCTTGGTGTATGTTATTTGTTGATGATATTGTGTTGATTGACGAGACTAGAGATGGAGTAAATGAGAAGCTTGAGGTTTGGAGACATGCATTGGAGACTAAAGGTTTTCGTATAAGTAGGGCTAAGACGGAATCTATGGAATGCACCTTTGATGGAAGCAATGGTGAAGGAATCGAGGTGAAGATTGGTGACGATAACATTTAGAAGAGAGATTCTTTTAGATATCTGGGATCTATTTTGCAACATGATGGGGAAGTTGATGGAGATGTTACTAATAGAATAAATGCGGGCTGGCTAAAGTGGAGAGGAGCCTCCGTTGTTCTCTGTGATAAGAAAATTCCTTTAAAAATTAAAGGAAAGTTTTACAAAGCAGCCGTGAGACCTGCTATGCTTTATGGTTCTGAATGTTGGCCTGTGAACCATAGGCATGTGCAGAGAATGGTTGTAGCAGAAATGAAAATGATAAGATGGATGTGTGGACATACACGTAAAGATCGGATTCGGAATGATGCAATCAGAAAGAAAGTTGGTGTAGCTCCGATCGAGGATAAGATGCGAGAAAACCGCTTAAGATGGTTTGGTCATTTGCAAAGAAGGTCAACTGATGCACCGGTTAGGAGATGCGAGTGTTGGGATGTTAAGCCGGCTAAGAGAGGGCGAGGACGGCCCAAGAAGTGTCGGAAAGAGACTATACGAAGGGATCTTAGTTTTTTGGATATAAGTCCGAGATTGACCCAAGATAGATCTGAATGGAGGCGAAGAATCCATGTAGCCGACCCTACTTAATTGTGGGAAAAGGCTTTGTTGTTGTTGTATAAAATATTTTGTCATCGTCAAAGGAGGATATTGTGAGTTCATGCATAAGTGGGGAGATTGTTAGTATATGAACAAGTATATTTGAATGATAATAAAACTTGTGCACATAGACAAAACCTGTGTGTAAAGTTCGTAGCTAGGTAAATAGCAGGAAAGCTACTAAACCAGGAAGAAGCTCAAGCATGAGGAGCTGAAACTTAGGTAAAGAGGAAGGCAAGAAACTCAAAGGAGTTCAAGCTAAAGCTAAGGAACTTCAGCTCAAGCTCAATAAAGGATCTCAAGCTCGAGAAGAAGACGGAGTTTTTTCCTTTTATTGAGTCATGCATTATGTAATCATCTTCGAATGTAAAAGTCCTCAAATCACGCATATTGCATTTTAGCAATTTGACTTTGACTTTCAGGTCAAAGAGTCAAGATGATCGATCAACCATTCTGACTTGATCAACTACACATGATCGATAAACCTTGCTTCCTAATCAATCAAACCTGATTGATCAACCTTGCTTCCTGATCAATCAATATTTGAAGTATAATGGCTATATTCTGATCATCATATTTTAATTATGATCGATCGCATAAATCAACATGATCAATCATTTGATTCTCATCGATCACATTTTGTATCTTGATCGATCATATTCCATTTCATGAAGATTTTTTAAGTTCTTTCACTCCTAATTTGTTCGCAATGGCTACTTTTTCAAAGCCAATGGCTATGAGAACTCTAGACCTATAAATAGGATCACATACCTCATTCTACAACACACAATAAGAGCAACAAGTTCTCTTCTCTTTTCTTTTCACTCTTTCCTCTTAGAGAAAGATCGAAAAGCTATTTTCTATTGTGTTCTACATTCAGACAGCTTTGGTTCACTATGTTCAATTGTAACGAGTGTGTTCCTCGCTCTGTAAGATCATTTAATTTTTTCTCATATTATTCTTTGTATATTTTACTTTGATATTGAGGTTGTTGGTTTGATCACATGTATACAGTTGAGTTGACCGCTTAACCAACTCAGGTTGTAATATGATTGGGTTGCCCGCATAAGCAACTCAAATTAGTGGAAGACCCATGTGGGTCAAGTTGAAAGCCCGAGTTATGAGACTATGGTCGTGGGTTTTGCCCGAGAGGGTTTCCACGTTAAATGCATATGCACTTGTAGATTGATTGTTTATTTGTGAGTGGAAGTGTTGTATAATATTGTAGTTAATTTTAGATTATTGTGATTGCAGCGATCCATGTCATTTAGTCCAATCCACCCTTACCCATCGACCGGTGTTAGGAGGATAAAACCAGCATTTGGTATAAAAACGACGTTCGTATCGAAGAAGTTACTCTCTGACTCATACATGGCCAGCATTTCAGGATCGTGATTAGAAGTAAGCTCTGCAGTTTGTCCACCTCTCTTTAATGGGACAAATTACTCTAGTTGAAAGACAAATATGATGATCTTCCTATAATCGTTAAATTTCATGATATGGAATATGTTGGAGAATGTAATAGGGTGGTAATTGGATCTCTCCAGTATCCAATTATTACACACTCATGTTTAGTCCTACGTATACTATCTGTGGGACTCTGGTATGTTTGTGGGGCTATATAAGGAGCCCCATACCCCTTGTACTCAAGGAGAAAGTTCAATAGAAACATGCAGCCCTTTGAGGCATTCTCCAGTGGTTTCATCCCGCTCCTTAGGGAGTAGGGTTCCACGTAAAATCTCAAGCGTTACATGTTTATCTTTCTTTATTTTCTTGCTCTGTTTATCGATTCGCGCCTGCATTCTAGATTTGAACATGATATCAGAGCAATTCGATTCTGCGGCTTGATTTATTTCAAGTTCCTATTCGTTTTTGAAGATTTATTCTCACTTTCGTTCAAGTTCGAGAAAATTCTAGAGTCTTTTTAAGCCTTGATTCTATATCAATGTTTTATGTTCAGGATACGCCTTGTTCGAGATATGTGTTGTGTCGACATCATCTTCTTCCATCCGTGTCACCTCTCTAATCTGATGGAGATGTGCATTCGAAGAAATAACATCAGCAACAAGAACATCAAGGCGGAGGTGTCTCGAGCCATAGGTGCAGATTGCAGCCATCATGCCCTAACGACACCGCCAACCCTCCAAGCCTCGACCTTGGTGGCGGTGTTGCTTAAGTGCAGCCATCACGCTATAGCGACTTCCCCTAGCGATGCATCTCTAGCCGCCATCCAAGCTCCTGTCGGGGACCTCATCTCTAACTCGAAGGAGGTGGTGACCTTCCATCTCTAGCAGATCGGGCCCTCCTTTGAAGCTCCTATCTTCCACCATGCGATGCGTAATGCTCTCCTCCCTCGATGGACCTGCGGAGACCCCTCACAAGAACCCATGCACTCAAGGTAGCATGCAGCAGGCGCGAATCTCCAGGCTACATGACAGGTAGCCATTGAAACTCACCTCGTGCCAATGATCTCCTTTACCACCAGCCATGTCAACTACCTCCAGTATCCTCTCTCCATCCCCAGATGGAGATCGTACAGGAGGAGGCGCACCAGCAACGATTGACCCCTTCTCCTTAACCTTGTTTGACAGTAGGATTAGGTTTCCCTGCACGGAACCCACCGTCTCGTGCTCAGGAACACGGAAAAAGGGGGGCCCGGAGTCATCTTTTATGGAAGCTCAAAAGAGAGGCTTTATTTGTGGCCCAATAGGCCTAGCTCTGCTTTATATTTAAAAAAAAGAGGAGGTTTCTCTTGTTTAAAAAAAGGGGGCTGATTGAAAAAAGGGAAGAGAGGTCTATAAAAAAGAGAAATTGGCATGTACAAAAAAAATAAGATTGATTCGAAAAAAAGGGGACGCTTGTTTAAAAAAAACCATGTACAAGAAAAAAAAGCCGTACGCATTAAAAAAGGAAGAGAATGGCCGAAAAAAAGGAAGAAAAAATAGATGGCTAAAAAAATCGATTTGTGAAAAGAAAAGGAGGATAAAAAAATAAAAAATGTACATATTTCTTTATTCTCCCAACTTGATTTATGCTCTTATTCTATCAAGTATGGGAGAAAGGGGGTAAGAAATGAACATATTCTTCAGGACTTTGTAATGTCCTTGACTGACAGACCAGTACTCCAAACTGCTACTGCAATCATCCGTCTTCACCGAGCATTGACTTCTTTGTCAGGGGGTGTATTTCTTCTTTCACTACTCGACTACTACATCATGTTAGACTTCTTCTATTGTGATTCTTCTCCATGCATGATAGAGATACATGCTGGTGACTTGCAGGCATGATAGAGATATGTTCCGATGACCTGATATCGCATCGACTACACAGGCATGGCAGAGAATACATTTTGATGACCTGAAAGTCACAGACCCGTCCTCAAGCAAGGTCTTCTTCTATTGTGATGTATCGTGTGAAATGTGATGTATACATTTTCTTTTTGTTGCAAGCTGCAGCTTTCTCAGCTCCAGTTTAAGGGGGATTGTTGGAGAATGTAATAAAGTGGTAGTTAGATCTCTTCATGATCCAATTATCACCCACTGATGTTTAGTCCAACATCTACTATCTGTGGGACTATGGTCTGTTTGAGTAGCTATATAAGTAGCCCCACGTCCCATATACTCAAGAAGAAAGTTTGATAGAAACATACGGCCCTTTGAAGCCTTCTCCTATGATTTCATCCCGCTCATTAGGGAATAGGGTTCCACATAAAATCTCAAGCATTCCATGTTTATCTTTCTGTTTTTATTGCTCTGTTTATCGATTCGCTTCCACATTCTAGATTTCAACATAATATGATGAGAAAAGACTTCAAGTTCATAGAGGAGGAGACAGGTTACTCGCCGCAAAATTGGCTCATATGACGCTCAATTCGAAGGCAATAAACTTCGTATAATGTGCTATGTCAGAAGTCAAATTTGATCGGGTCTCGCATCTAAAGACGGCTTATGGGATATGAAAAATGTGCAGAAACAACACATGAAGGAACAATGAAGATAAAAGAGTTCTGCTTTCGAATGCTTACTCAAGACTATGAAACCTTCAAGATACACAAAGGGGAGACTATCAAGGATATGAATGTATGGTTCACAGTTATTGTGAACCAATTGAGAAACTTGGGAAGGATCTTCCTAGCTGGAGAACTTCCAAGTAAGATCATTACTTCTCTATTGTCAGAGTAGGAGCACAAGGTCATGGCAATAGAAGAATTAAGTAACTTCAGCAAGACTTCTCTAGAGGATTTCATAGGTAATTTTCTTGCCTATGAAACAAAAGTAGATAACATGAAGAAAAAAGGAGAAAGATCGTAGAAAAATCTAGCCTCACACCTAAGAAGGGAGCTAGAAGGGTCTGACAGCGATGACGATATCGCTCATGACCCAGCACTTCAAGACCTTTATCAAGAAGAAGAGAAAGAGAGAAAGAGAAATCGAATACTTCCAATGCATAAGGTAGGGTACGTGAAGAAGGATTGCCCCGAGCTGCAGAAGAACTTTAGATGAGAAACGTTAGAGAAGAAATCCAAGAACGAAGCTATGCAAGCATCATGGGACGATGACTCAAGCAGCAGTGACAAAGAAACTGAAAGCGCATACTTGGGATTTGTTGGAGTGGTCAAATCCGACTCATCGGATTTAGATTCAGACACAGATGTAAATAAACTTCCATATTCTGAACTTTATAATACCTCTCAATATATATTTAGACAAGTCATGAAGCTAAAAAAGGTTAACAAGAAACTAATAGAGGATAAATCTCTTTTGTTAAATGACTTATGATGCAGCGTGGACTCGACATGTAGGGCTGTCTAATTATTTAAATTGCGGTCGTTAATTTTATTTACGTTTTTTAAGTTATCGCAATTTTAAATAAAGAGATCGCGTGTGATCTCAATTAGTCTTAATTTGAATTTCAAATTTGGTAGTTAGTCGGTTAATTAGTTAGAGTCAGTTTAGGATAATTGGTTGTCGGTTTAAATTATTTTCTATTCTTGTAATGTCATCCCTCCTATATAAAGGGAAGAGGGTCCAATGTTTTAGTCAGTTCAAGATGTGATAAAATAGAGATTTATCTCTCTCTCCTCTCCCCTCTCTCTCCTTCTCCCCGCGTGATCTACACGTGTTCTTCTTCTCCCAAACCCCTCGTATTCCCGACGAGTCTCTTCTCTCTTCCCCTCGCGGTCTACGCGTTTCTTCTTCTCTAACCCCGCGCATCCGGCGTGTCTTCTCTTCTCAACCCTTCCAGTTTCTTCTTCTCAACCCCTCTATTTTCTTCTACCATCGAAAATCCACCGTCAAATCTATTTCCCACGACGTGCCGAATTCCATTTTGCATCAATTGGTATCAGAGCATGGCAACCGAATCGTCTCTACGATTCGACGATCCCGTCGCGCATTGGAAGATGCAATATGATTTGAGTTGCATATCTCATGATTCGCGTTCACGCGCACGTCGACACAAGTTCATGAAGCGCCTTATGTCAAGCCTCAAGGTTCAAGCAATTCGTCGGGAGACGAATTTTTTAAAAGCAGAGGAGAGTTGATGCAGCGTGGACTCGACATGTAGGGCTGTCTAATTATTTAAATTGCGGTCGTTAATTTTATTTACGTTTTTTAAGTTATCGCAATTTTAAATAAAGAGATCACGTGTGATCTCAATTAGTCTTAATTTGAATTTCAAATTTGGTAGTTAGTCGGTTAATTAGTTAGAGTCAGTTTAGGATAATTGGTTGTCGGTTTCAATTATTTTCTATTCTTGTAATGTCATCCCTCCTATATAAAGGGATGAGGGTCCAATGTTTTAGTCAGTTCAAGATGTGATAAAATAGAGATTTATCTCTCTCTCCTCTCCCCTCTCTCTCCTTCTCCCCGCGTGATCTACACGTGTTCTTCTTCTCCCAAACCCCTCGTATTCCCGACGAGTCCCTTCTCTCTTCCCCTCGCGGTCTACGCGTTTCTTCTTCTCTAACCCCGCGCATCCGGCGTGTCTTCTCTTCTCAACCCTTCCAGTTTCTTCTTCTCAACCCCTCTATTTTCTTCTACCATCGAAAATCCACCATCAAATCTATTTCCCACGCCGCGCCGAAATCCATTTTGCATCAACTTAGATATTTTCTAAAAGGAAAATGAGTTGTTAAAACAAGATCTTAGTAGTTTTAAAGTTAAAATTACCTTCTTGAGAATGAAATTGTTGAACTTAGAAGGAAAACTACTTGTGTGCCTGCTAATAAAAAGGGAAAGAAAAAGTGGAAAATCATGCTTCTAGCTCTAATACTTTCCAGAAAAGAAAATGGATTTGGAAAAGGAAACATTGCAATCTAACCCTGAAGGACTCAAAAAGGAAAGGGTACCAAATCAAAAAAATCAGGTATCGAAGGTCAAAAAATGGAGGTCACGTCAACAGAGATGGACCCTACCAAGGCCAAACAACTTTCAGAATCATGGTTGTAGAAAATAGGAATGCGAAAGCGAAATGATAAACATAGCATGAAGAGTAGAAAAATAAACTTGAACTCAGAGATTTTTTCGTGGAACCCTACTCCTTAAGGAGCAGGATGAAATCACGGGAGAGCGCCTCAAACAAGGTTCTAAATCTCGATTTCGATCTCGTTTCGGTGACCTGGAAAACCGAAATTTCGTCGAAATTTCAGGAAATTTCGATGATTTCAGTGGAAAAGTCGGAAAAGGCTCAAAAATCCGATTTTTTCCCAATTTTATTGTAAATTTCTATATTCCAAGTTATTAGAACAATAAATAACATACAAATACACAATTATTTCACACATATTGGTCATCTATACCCCTTATATAGACATATCGGTCATATCGGCCATATCGATCATATCGATGATATTGTTGTAACATTGTTGATACATAATAGAACAGAGTAATAGTCTTACAAGTCACAACAACAAGTGAAAATTATTAAGAACGTGCATATTAATGATCAATGCAATAAAAGATTAAAATATAGTACCTTGTGACATGTTTTGTTCAGAACCAAGAGTTCCGTGGTGGATCTGAATGGCCCCCCCTTACTTGCTGTCTTTCATAACGCATCGCAGATTCAATGAACTCGCAGTAGTTCTCCCATGTCATGTACGAGTATATGGCATTGTAATCCATCGCATACTGCATGTATTGGTGGTCATCGATGTCTATAAGTATCCCGAGACGAGGATAAGCAGCACTGGATCCGGTATCACGAGTGGCACGACGAGGCTGCGAACTTCTGCCCTGAGATCCTCAGGACGACGATGACGGAGTAGGAGAAGATGTCTGCGGAGGAGGAGGAACTAGCGTGTACTCAGGGAAGAAACCGTAGCTGTCACCCCCAAAGAAGCTGCCCTGGCTCTGCTCAGGTTGGCTACCTTGGTACTTGTCTCCATTGTAGCTACTGTATCACCCATACCCACTGTAACCACTATAGTACTGAGGAGGAGGAGGAGGAGGTCCTGGAGGAGGAGCATGAAAGTATTCCGGGAAGACGCCAAATGATCTCTCATCGTGCTACGATCCATATCCGCCTAAAGGACTTGGTGCTCCTCCGCGATATGGGCTGTCAATGTCCATGAAGCTCAAAGAACCTACAGATGATGACAAATCATCCATGTAGCTGTCGGTTGGACGATGGCCTCGACCATACTCGTAATCTGTAGGCCCTGGACTCGGACTTGGAACAAATTATCCGTGTGTGTTCCGTTGTCGCTCCATATATTCACGTCATGCATGTAGCCCTTCCTGAAGTCGAGTATCTTGTGGTCCACGAGCACTCCCTCCTGACCCGCCTGAGTTTGTCTCCCCACCACCACCAGGTCCACCACGACCAACATCATCATCATCATCATCATCATCTCCACTGTCATCCTTTGACTTTGATTTGGATTTGGAGCTACTCGAGAGAATTTCATCAACAGTCGCATCAATCTTGCCCTCCAAACCTCCAACAGGGTCTGTAATTCGCCCGGATCTTGCCAAATAGTCACCAACGTCTGCTCCCATTTGCTGGCTTATGTTCTCATTTGGTCTTCCACCTGGCTGATCGAGAACGGGGGCACCATTGGAATCCATCCACCTCTGGAGAACGTCTTCATCAGCATCGTCATCGTGCATCTTGAAAATGTATGTAAGATCAATAGAGTCTGTGTAGTCATCTTTGTCTTGTCCCTCCCTTGCATGTTTCAACTTCAGCCTCAAGTTGTAATGCACGTAGACAAGGTCACTGAGCTTCTTTTCTCCCAACATGTTCCGTCTCTTGGAATAGATCAAATTGAACGTGCTCCAGTTGCTCTCACAACCGCCAGCAGATGCGGTTTGAGACAACACTTTCACTGCCACACTTCGAAGGTTGGGAGCTTCCATCCCGTATAACAATCACCACTCGGCTGCGAAAAAAGAAAAAGAGAGAAATCAATAGTAGGAATAAATGAACACACAAGTTATGGTTTTATTTGCCTTCGTCCCTACCAGGAAGAGTATTTCCCCGTCCGTTGACCGCAGTAATCCGACCGAAGGAACCCAACGCATCCCGAAAATACTTAACCTGCACAGTGCACACATAGGTTTAAGTCGTACTACATCTTTACGAAATTTTCTTGCGACTCCAAATTTAGCTAGAAATTGAGGATTACCTCGTTCATGCACATGATCTGTAACTTCTCGTCCTTGACGAGCTTCTCCGCCATAATCTCTACGGCTGCTAAAAGGTCAGCATTTGTACCAAGTTCATTCTTGTGCTGGTACTTAGAATTGAAGTAATAAGCTGCACAAAAAGTCACGAACAAGCTCATTTATGATGTCCAACCATATAAATTTAAAAAATGAAAAAAAATCCATTTTTACATAATACATACCGGCCTTGTGAAGAGGATGTGAGAGCATCTTGGACCATCGCTCGTCTATGATGTCCAACCAAGCTTTCGATCCCTTTCCAACTGCTTCTCTGACATTCTCTCTCATGCAGCGCATTGCCTCGTAGATGACTCCCATGGTGGGCTTCTTGTCGCCATCCACGATCTGCAATGCAGAAATAACTGGATCCATGATCCTCGTGACCCGAGTCACGTCATCCCAAAAGGAGATATCATTGATCAATATCTCCACCTTCCGTCCTCCTTCAGTTCGAGCTTCAGGTATCTCGAACCACTCACCTTGGCAACACATGGTTTTCAAACCTATCTTATGTTGCTTGAGGCTTTGCAGCGCTATAAAATTGGTTGCAAAACGTGTGATGCCAGGCCTCACCAACTCCACATTGCACATCCGCCTCATCAGTGCCAGCACTTTACCGTGGTTGTAAATGAATGTGGTGATCATTCGTGCTTTCTCCACCACCCTTGAGACGAGCTTCCTCTTGTTGAAATCCTTAAGGATCAAATCAATGCAATCCGCAGCATATGGTGTCCAAAAAATTTCGTAGTTGTTTTCATTATTGTTTCACCAGCCTTCTTGAAGTTGCTGCCGTTATCCGTCACAATTTGCACAATGTGCTCTTTCCCAACCTCTTTTATAACGTCCTTCATCAACTTCAGAAGGTACATGTGGTCCTTCACATGCTCAGATGCATCAACATATTTCAAGAAGATTGTCTTCCCATCGCAGTAGACAAGGAAGTTGATGGTCTGCTTCCTCGTGTAGCTTGTCCACCCATCGCACATCAATGTCACCCCGTACTCTGGTCATCTCCTCCTCAACTCGACGATGTACTCATTCATCTCCTCTTTCTCCATCCCCAGATATTTGTTCATGATCTCGTAGGATGTAGGAGCCTTCACTCCTGTTCCCGCTGCAGCGATCTCATCAATGGCATGCTGGAGAAATAGCCCGCCTGCAATGTTGGCAGGAATGCTCTCCCCAAAGAAGAGCTTGCTGATGGCTTTTCCCACCCTTTCTCGTGCATTGGTGAACATTCCCTTCATCGTTTTCTGCCTCGGATCCTTGCTTGCCTTGTATTGCATTGATCCGCTCCTCGTCAAGAAGGGCTCAATTCCCTTCCCCTTGTGTTTCTTGGTGGGTGGTGGTACTGGTGCGCCTCCAGAACTACTCCCACTCCCATCTGCACTATAGAAGTCGCCCCGTGCACCACCGAGTTCTCTCCTCTCGAACTTGCTCCTCAATGAATCTTGTGTAGCCCTTCTATATGCCCTCCTCTCCGCTGCAGTCTGAATGTCGGCGGGGTACACAAAATCATTGTCGTCTGAATCAGAAATGACGTTGAATTCTTTCTCGAACATGAACTCCTTCATTTGTTCTTCCCTTCTTACCCTCTCCGTCTCCTTTTCCTTCTTTCCATCCAAGCTCGCCTTGACCTTGTCCATCACATCTTTGGGACAACGCGTGCACTTGGCAACATTCTATTTGTTGCCAACAAGATGTTGCTTCATCCTTGTGATCCCGCCTCCTCCCAACTTCTTCCCACAGAAATTGCATTGTGGCTTCGCCTTATTTCCATCAGGAGCGGAGGCATACCTCCAGCCAATGTCCCCACTGAAATCGCCCCTCTGATCATCAGAACTGTCAGATCCAGAACCGGCTTCAAAGTTTCTACTTTCCCATCAGGTCCCCTCTTTCTCTTGAAGATCCTTTTACACCCAATGGGTTTTACCCCTTTAGGTGGATCCTCTAGGGTCCATACACCATTCTTATGCGTGGAGTAAATCTCTGACTTCATTTCCAGCATCCATCTATCCATGTCATGATCCTCGAGTGCTTCACCAAATGAAGCAGGATCATTGTTGTTTCTCCTGACACATGGAATCCATACCTTTTAGGTGGTGCAACCATCCTTGCACTCCTTTGAAGAGGTATGCGTGTTTCATCTTTATCTATCTCTTTAGTTTCTGGTTCAAGAAGCTCAAAATCCTCAAGGGATTCAATGAGTTCCTCTGCTTCATTTTTGTCTTGACCTTTAAGGAAGTCATCCTCCAAAAATCCCACATATCTAGAGATGAAAACCTTCTGGGTCTCAGGGTCATAAAGCTGGTATGCACCAGAATATAACATTGGTAATGATCGTCGAAATCTGCAAGGAAATTCAAGAACGATCATTAAGTTGGCATACAATGCGGTCGCTTATGAATATGCAAATTATTTTATGTTTTAAATTACGGAATTATTATATATTTAATTTTTCTAACACCTACTATTCCGATTTACAGAAAAAGGACCTTAGATCTATACATTAGGGTCTTAGATCTACCAATTAGGGGACCATTTTCAAGAAAGACTGACACAAAATATGAACAAAAACATAAATATTTAATAAATGATTTTCGGATTTTCTATATTTTTAAATTTTATTAATCAAAAAAAATTACTGATTATGATTTCTACTTCCAAAACTTAAGATCCGAATATATAATACCCCAACTCATTATCGTTCCACATTAAACCTCAAAAGCCCCAATTTCCTCTAACATGGATCCAACCAAATGTTCTCCAACTATGTTTTAGTTCATGTTAACTTCATATCCGAGATACCATGTTCATAGCTAACACTATTGTGCAATAAAAACACAAAAGCCCTAATTTTTGTCTCCAAATTTAAAGCTATGTTTGGGAAATCTCTCAAAATAAACATCATGGCAAGCTATATCAACTTCCTAACAATGAAACCCCTAAAAGAATTATAAATTTGAAGAAGAATTAGCCTAATTTGGCTTACCTCGAAGGAAGAAGAGCATGGAAGAGGAAAGAGCAGGTTCTGCCCAAAGTCGGTCGAAATGGGGTGCTTTCGACCAAAATTTCGGCAGATCTCGACATATCGGGTGTATTTTTTTAATGAAAGATTCCATATACCGGTCGATATCTCGAGTGGAGCCGAAATATCACCGAGATCTCGTGATATTTCGCTCGAAACCGTAGAAATCGATATATATATATAGTAGTTTCGAAAGCCCGAACCCGTCGAAACCGATATTTCCACGAAATTTCGTCGAAATATCACGAAATTTAAGTCCATGGCCTCAAAGGGCTGATAATCTATTGCTTCTCTCTGGATACAATGGATGTGGGGGTCTATCTATAGTCCCCACTGAGTCTCCACATTTCCCAACTGGTAGAAGTGGGAGTAAAGACTTGGATGTGGTAAATGGATCCTGGAGTAATCCATTTACCCGTCTCCCATATAAATGATGCATAACCAAATACTCTAACACTCCCCCTCAAGCTGGAGCATGCAATGCTTAGAAAGAAGACTCAACTCACGCTACAAGACACTACAGACAATATCAACTCAACGCGCACAACTGTCAGCTGTTGTCGAGGAATTGTTTCTCAAGTCGTGCAGGTGAGAAGGATGAACGGGCTGGAGTGTGAGTCAAACCGAATCTCCTCGTCGGAGAGCATGTGCTCTGTACTATGCATGTCAGAGTCACTGCAACTGAAAATGAGTCTCCTTGTCGGAGTATTCCGGCCCGCCACAACATGTGGACAACTGCTCCATCTCTGAAAAGGGCCAAACTGAAAAAGCCAAGGAGTGCAATCCTTATCGGAGTCCACGGTCGATAGAGAATGGAGTCTGAAAAAGTCTCATCATCGGAGAACTGGGTCTCTCTCATCTGGCACAGAGAATGGTACTCTACTCTAGAGTCCCTATGAAACTACATGAAAACCCTAGCTCACATGGCATAGGGAATGGGATCTCTACTCTGGAGTCCTTATGGATCACATGAAAACCCTAGCCGACAAAACAAGAATGATGGGGACCACAAAAACATGATGGCAAACATGTGTACATCTGAAAAGACTACATATATGTATGTGTCTGAAGCTGAGGACTCGGAATCTGACTTCGAGTCTGAAATCTGAAGAACTGTAGAGTCTGGAAATCTGACTGGCTTCAAGACTGGATAACCATTTAAATATGTAGCATGTGACTCTACACAATACTCCCCCTTTCTCCCATACTGGTCGGAATGAAGACATCAACCATGTTTGGAGAAGACAAATGAAGATGGGGAGAAAACAAAACCAAACAAGCCATCGCATTTTTTCGGCTTTTCTCAATCAAAATTTTTCTCATTTTTTTCTCTCGGCTATTCCATTCCTTCTTTTTAGTAATAACCTTCAAAAAAATTTTAAATAAGTCATTCACATCTTTTTTTCTTATGGCTTTCCCCCCTTTTTAACATATGTACGACTTTTTTTGTACGCGCCTTTTTTTTTGAAACTCGCCCAACCTTGGGCCCTTATATAAGCTTTTCTCCCTTTTTTAATGCAGGAGCGCTTCCTTTTTTTACAAAAAAAACCATCGAGCCCTTTTTAGGGTTCCCCATTGGGAACCCTCTCTCGATACCCTATCGCCCCGATGGGGTTCTCCTTTTTCTGCTAGAGACGGCGAGCAGTCGTCGCTAGACATGGCGGCTGGAGCAGCCGCAGGAGGAGATGGAACTGGAGGCCGCCTGGAGTGATGTGGTTGTAGAGGGTGGCGCCAATATGGAGATGCGGCACTAGATCTGCCCCGTTTGGATCTTCTGGAGCGGACTGTGGTCGCTTGGAGAAAAGGATCAGCATGTCATCACGCCGCCTAGAGAAGATATGTGGTGCATGGGATAGGGGTGGTGCTACTTTGGGAATGTGTTGCCGTCGTCGAAGTTGCGAGGCGCGGCTTGGAGGGATGAAGGTCTGGGGCTGGTGCTTCGTCAGTGCCGCTTGTGGTACGATGCCACTACTACATCGATGGAGAGAAGGTCGAGGATGCCGCCGGGAGACTGGAGCTTCATGCGGGAAGCGCGCAAAGACTGGAGCTTTGTGTGGGAAGCATGCAAAGACTAGGCTTGGAGCAACAAAAGATCGCGCAAGGGAGTTATGTGATGGGGCTCCACCTGGGCTCGTGCGCGAGGATCAAAGAGGTTGTGCGATCGAGAGACCTCGGTCTGGAGGAGATGGTTCTTCGCATGGGACTGGCGAAGGAGAAGGGTTGCGCCGCTTGGTAGATGCGCCAACAACAGCGCGGCACGTTGGAGGGGAGATACACCCCAGGAACAATCCTTCTCATAACATGAACAATAATCTCCAACAAATAAATCTTCAAGAACTTCAAAACGATTCTCGAATAAAGAACTTAAAAAAATCCTCGAGAATCGACCTGTTCTAATACCATGTTAGAAAATAGGAATGCGGAAGCGGAATGATAAACAGAGCATGAAGAACAGAAAAATAAACTTGAACTCAGAGATTTTTACGTGGAACCCTACTCCCTAAAGAGCAGGATGAAACCACGGGAGAACACCTCAAAGGGTTGATAGTCTATTACTTTTATCTCTGAATACAATGGGTGTGGGGGTCTATATATAGCCCCCACTGAGTCTCCACATCTACCAATTGGTAGATGTGGGACTAAAGACTTGGATGTAGTAAATGGATCCCGGAGTGATCCATTTATCCATCGCTCATGTAAATGACGCATAATCAAATACTCCAACAGACGCCACTGCCATAAAGAAGTTATCAAGACTGGAGAAGTCTACCGCCAAGAACCCTATATGACTTTTTATCTTTTTTGTTAATGTTGGGATAAAAATTGTTCATATGATATAAGAGATCCCAGGGCTCTCTTATATAGGAGAAAAGCCATAGGTTAATTACATAAGTGATACACAAAGAAAACATAAAATATAAAAGTGATACTGTGAGATACAATTATCTCAACACTCCCCCTCAAGCTGGAACATAAATATCAATCTTTTTTTTTTGAGGCTCGCATAAATATCAATCATGCTCAGCTTGGAACAGCACCTCTGAAATGGACCTCTAGCCAGGGCCTTGGTGAAGATGTATGTCGTTTGATTTCCTGTGGAAACATGAGAGGTGGATATAAGAGCTTTCTGGATCATGTCTTTAGTGTAATGACAATCCACCTCGATATGCTTTGTCCGCTCATGAAAAGTAGGGTTATTGGCAATAAATAAAGCTGCTTGATTATCACATAAAAGCTTCATAGGAAGAGAATCCTCAACTAAATTCTTCAGAACATCTGCACATCCACGACTAACAGACCGGCACTCTAGATTTTTACACATCATCCGTCTTCACCAAGCATCAACTTCTTCATCGAGGCATATACTTCTTCTTTTACGACCCGATCAGTTTACCGCACGGGACTTCTTCTACAACGATTCTACAACAGGCACGACAGAGATATGTTCCGGTGACCTACAAGCACGACAAAGATATGTTCCATTGACCTGATACGCATCGGCTCTATAGGCATGGCAGAGATACGTTCCGGTGACCTGAAAGCCGCAAACCCGTCTTCGTGCGAGGTCTTCTACCAGTAGCGGACATGTGTTCTTCTTGTGATGTATCGTGTGAAGATGTGTTGTATACATTCTTTTTATTGCAAGCTGCAGTTCTCAGCTCTATCTTGAGGGGAAGTGTTGGAGAATGTAATAGGTGGGTAATTGGATCTCACCAAGATCTAATTGCCCCACTCAAGTTTAGTCCCACATGGATGAGCAATGGGGCTCTAGTCTGTCTGTGGGGCTATATAAGGAGCCTCACACCCCTTGTACTCATTGAGAATTCTAATAGAATATCTGCCCCTTTGAGGGCTTCTCCCGTGGTTTCATCCCGCTCCTTAGGTAGTAGGATTCCACGTAAATCTTCGTGTTCGTTATGTTTATTATTTTGGTTTGTTGATTTCGCTTCTGCTTCTCATATTTCAACAGTTTTCTTTATGTAATTTACCCAACATATTTCTCTCTAATATAAGAGAACCCTAGAGCCTCATGAATAAGCAAGTCTTTGTTTTCTCCCAACAATACGTACTAGCAATGCTCTTAAATTTTGCCAAATAGGACTTGGTATCTTTTTTTGCCTCTCAGGGGCACTTCATAAGAATTCACGTATGTATACTTCTTAACAAAATGGGGCAACAGAAACGAAACTTCAGTACCTCGTTGACATTGCAAGATCATTACTCACTCACGTGAAGGTTCCCAAGACCTATTGTGGGTATGGCATTCTCATTGTGACTCATCTCATTGTGAAGGGTGTAACTCCTTTCTCTCTCTTATATTTCGATGGCACCTCTTTTTTCCACTACCATTGAGATTTTTTTATTGTACTACTTTTGTTCATAACTTCTAGACTGCAGATAAATTGTCTCCTCATACTATCAAGTGCTACAATCCGACGGATCATTATTACTATATCTTCGTTGACGTCATTTTCTCTAAATAGACCAACTACTTTACACAGTCTGTCAGTGACATACATTGGAGCTACTGCCCCCATCCATTGTCTACAAATGAAAACACGATGCTTATTTCTTATTATCTACCATTGCTTGTTCCTTACTTGCAGTTGCAGGATGAAATGCCCTCTTCGAGTGTCTTTACCCCTCCAGTCCCGGATGCTCCACCAGAACTCCTTATAGCTCTGTAGCGAACAAAAAGGCAATGTACTATATTACATGTCACATTTTACTTCCACAGACAGTCTATCCAGCTGTCATATACAATTTACAGATGCTAAGATGGCTATTACTATTCCTCGAGATTATCATAGTGCATTGCATGACCATTCTTAGAAAAAAATCCATGGATAAGGAGATGGATGCACTTACATCCAGGGGTACGTGGGATCTTATGTTGTGTCCCCCTGGTGTCAAGCAGGTTGCCTATTGATAGGTCTTCACGACCAAACAATTACCTTATGGTTTTATTTACATATTAAAGGTCGGGCTTGTAGCAAAGGGCTTCACCCAGACTTACGGCATTGAATACTTTGAGATGTTTACTCTAGTAGCCAGGATGGGATCTATCCGCACTATTTTCTTTGTTGTTGCTGCTATTTAAGAACTAGTCTATCTTTCAACTAGTTGTGAAGAATACTTTTCTGTATAGCGACCTCGAGGAGGAGGTCTACATAATGCAGCCATCGGGTTACTCCTCGAGGGGGAGCATGTGTGTTCAAGGTTCAGAAAGTAGGTATGTTGTATTCATTTTGTTAGGCGATCTCAAGCGAGTAAGCGAATAGGTGGAAGTATATGCATAAGTACATACAGATTATGTGATGTGTATTATTTTAACTAAGAATAATAAAATGTAATAATATATAAATAGTTACAAAATATTAAATTACATGATTCATTTCATTTACAAAAGGAATGTTGGATAAAATAGATGGTGGTTACACAATACAAAATTGAACCATACAATACAATAAATTATAAAAGAAAGTAATGTTGCACTGAATATCAATGATGATTATTATATGCATAAGACATGCAAATACATTATTGACATTGATAACATAAATCATCTTCAAAATTTCTAAGTCAATGGATAAAGTCCAATAACAAATTATTTGTATTTATAATTCCAGAATCTAAGGTTCTAAAAATACTATTGGTGAATATGTAAAAAAATATTGTTGCTAATATAAAGCTTAAAAAAATATTACTTCTTAAGCATCCATATAATAAGATTATGTTTCTTAAGCATCTAATATGAATACTATCTGAAAAATTTTAAAAGCATCTATATTAAGAGTATATTAAGCATGTAATCATCGAAAATTGTTCTAAAATTTTCAAAAAATGTTTAAAAAAATAGTGTTTCTTAAGCATCTAATCATTGAATACTTTGAATTTGAAATGTTGCATTTGCATGCAACATCAAAATAAGATATTGTTGTTATAAAGCTAGAGCATGTGGTATTAATTCAAAAAAAAATGTCTACATTCAAGAAAAAATAATGTTCATGATGTTACTCGAGCGTGCATTAGAGTAGCGTCAAACAGAGGTCAGAGGCGATCTTGGATCCTGGAGGGCGATGTTGGAGCGCCAAACAAAGATGATGAATGAGGCTGGGTATTAATCCTAATTAATATGCAGTCGCATATGCAGGCGTACATGTGGATTACTCGGACCACATATGACATATGCGGTTTGGTAAGGTATCAGCACACGCATAGCGGCCGCATGGACCGCATTTCCGAACATTGTGTGTGTCGACTTTGTAAGGTCGTTTATGGCCTGAAGTCGAGTCCACGAGCTTGATTTGATAGGTTTACTAGTGAGATCAGCTCTATTGGCTTTCCATCGGAAGACATCCGATTATTCTGTTTGTGTCAGATGACTGTCCACTAGCATGATTGTACTGGCTGTCTACGTTGGTGATATGATAGTTGTTAGTGATGATAAAGCAGGCATTCTAAAGACCAATGCCTTCCTTCAAAAGGTGTTTGTTACCAAGGACCTTGGTCAATTCATATACTTTCTTGGCGTTGTGGTGATATGTACTACAAAGGGATTACACCCATTACAGCTAAAGTGTTGCTTAAATATTCTTACAAAAGGTGGCCTAGTTGGATGCAAACCATTTGGCATCCCAGTAAACTGCAAAAACATTTCATGTCCATTGATCATGAGTTTGAGGATACTAGACGATATAGAAACCTAATGGGCAAATTGTTCTACCTCATTGTCAGGCAGGCCGCAGGTATGTTGTGAACAAAGCCAACCAGCACATTGAAAGACCTCTCTGTTGTCATTGCCAGGATGTTAATCTGATTCTTCGATTTTTTAAGGAATTTCCAAGGCAAAGCCTCTTCTACGGAGTCAATGACAAAACTAATGGCACTGCTTATGCAGTAGCGGATTATGCCAGTTCCCCTAAGAATCAACAATCCACTACAAGTTATGCTATGTTGGCCACAGCAACCTAGTAGCGGATTATGCCAGTTCCCCCAAGGATCGACGATCTAGTACAGGCTATGCTATGTTTGTTGGCGGCAACCTAGTTACATGGTGGAGCAAGAAGTAGACAATAGTTTCTAAATTGAGTGCAGAGGCTAAAAACTGGGCGATGGCAGAAGTCACTTGTGAAATTACCTGGCTTGTCTCCTTTCTACATGAGCATGGACTTCCTATTATGACTTTCGTACCTTTATATTATGACAAGTCTGCTACATACATTGACACCCATCCTGTATTCAATGAGCGAACTAAACATATTGAAGTTGATTGTCACTTCATTTGAGATGAAGTAGTAGGAGGGAAGATCACTACTCATATCTCCACAAGTCTTCAGCTCGAAGATATATTAATGTCTCCCACGGATGATTTACAAGTTGGGAATGATCGATAAATATGCTCCAACTTCAGAGGGAGTGTTAGAATTATTTTGTTATTGGATTATTTCTCTTTATTTATTTATTAAGTTACGCATCCCAATTGGGGTCTTTGTGTGATTTTTTTCTTTGAGTTCTCTCGGGTTTCACTCTATATAAGGAACCTTAGACCCCTTAAATAAGACAGTCATTTCATTCATTTTCCACACATTTAAATTTGTATAACACATAAATACATGTATAGATTGTTGAATTCAAAATTAACGAGTGTAATATATGTTCATATTTATTCGTAAGTTGTTGAACTAAGATTCGAAATTTATGCAGTTTGTTAAGAAAAAATACACCTTTTTTGAACTACTATTTAATGAACTCTAATCGAATACAAACATGTATGGTTTGATTAGTAGCCTTAACTACAACTAATGTTGATGAACGATTAAGATCATGTATCACGTTGTATTATCTATGTGTTGTGTGGAGAAGAGAGACAGAATGGGATATCTATTCCATAGGGCTAGGGTCTCTTCTATAGAGAGAAAACCCTAGAGAGCACAAGAGGAAAAATACATAAATACCCCTGAGGGGTTACGGAACCCGAATGGTTAAAGGTTACGGAACCTGAAGGGTTAAGGGTTGCGGAACCCGAAAGGTTACAACTATAATTGTAATATAATAATTCTAACACTCCCTCAAGTTGGAGCATATCTGTCGATCATGCCCAACTTGGATGCTAAGTACATTAGGCGCTTCCTTGGAAGAGCCTTTGTGAGGATGTCTGCAAGTTGAAGTTTAGTGGAGATGTGTGGAGTGTTGATTCGTCCTTCTCGTACTGCATCACGAATAAAATGACAATCAACCTCAATGTGTTTTGTCCGCTCATGGAAAACTGGATTGGTGGCGATGTACGTGGCAGACTTGTTGTCGTGGTATAAGGGTACAAGAGTGGCGACTGACATGCCAAGTATTGTTGGGAAAGAAACAAGCCATGTGATCTCACATGTGGCCTGAGCAATTGCCCTGTATTCTGCTTCCGCACTAGATTTGGATACCACTGTCTACTTCTTGCTTCGCCAAGTGACAAGGTTATCCCCAACAAACATGGTGTATCCTGTAGTGGATCGGCGTTCCTCAGGAGAGCTAGCATAGTCAGAATCTGTATAGGCGGAGATATTAGTGTGTCCATTCACCCCATAGAAAAGTCCACGTCCAGGAGATTCCTTCAAATATCGAAGGATCAAAAGAACATCATGCCAGTGACTGTAAAGAGTCTTCTCCATATATTGGCGGGCTCTGCTCATAGCATATGATATATCTGGCCTGGTAACAGTGAGATAGAGTAATTTTCCCACTAAGCTTCTGTATTGTATTGCATCCTCAAATGTTGGATCAGTAGATGCTGAATATTTTCTCACTTCTGCAAGGATGCCAGATGGCTTGCATCCAAGAAGTCCTGCCTCAGTCAGAATATCGAGGCAATACTTTCTCTGTGAAAGATGGAGCCCCTCTGTAGTGTGTATTACTTCGATGCCAAGAAAATAACAAAGTTGGCCGAGATCTTTCATGACAAAGACCTTCTGGAGGAAGGCCTTGGTCTCCTGAATACCATCTACATCATCTCCTGTGATAACCATATCATCAACATAGACAGCAAGGATGATCGTGCCAGTAGACCGTCGTCTAACAAAGACAGAGTAGTCAGATGTTGTCCTCTGAAAATCAAACGAGTTGATCTCCGTAGTGAGCCTGTCAAACCATGCCTTTGGACTCTGCTTCAGGCCATAAATGGCCTTGTATAGTCGACATACATGCTCCCCCTCGACTACATACCCCGGCGGTTGCATCATGTAGACCTCCTCCTCAAGATCACCATAAAGAAAGGTGTTCTTCACATCAAGTTGATAAATGGGCCAAGCCTTGTTGGCAGCAACAGAAAGAATAGTATGTATCGACCCCATTCTGGCAACAGGCGAGAAGGTCTCAAAATAATCAACTCCAAAGGTTTGTGTAAAACCTTTGGCAACAAGTTTGGCTTTCAACCTGTCAATAGAACCATCAGGCGACTGTTTGGTCGTGAAGACCCATCGACATGCCACAGGGCGAACTCCCGAGGGGCACGGCACAAGATCCCACGTACCTTGGGAGGTAAGTGCATCCATCTCCTCATCCATGGCCTGTCGCCAACCTTGATCTTGCATTGCACTGAAATGATCTCTTGGAACGATAATAGCATTAAGAGCATCTGCAAATCTCTTGTCACAGCTAGATAAATCATCTGTAGAAGTAAAATGTGACATGGGGTGATACGTACATTTCCTTTTTTGCTTACGTAGAGCTATAGGAAGCTCCCCAGGTACATCCGAGACAACAATGGCGGAAGCACTTGAAGTGGTCATATCATCCTTCATAAAAGGGACAGGCAAAGGTACAGACACTGGTGTAGAAGATATAGAGGTACGCTGGCGAGTATAGACGATTGGTGGAGGGAGGTCCAGAGGAATGTCACATACAGTCTGTGTGAAATAACTTGTTTGCTCAAAGAAGGTAACATCAGCAGATATATAGTATCGACGTCCAACAGGATCATAGCAGTGATAACCTTTCTGGGTACGAGAGTACCCAAGAAAGACGCATTTGATGACACGAGAGGATAATTTATCAGCTGCATGAAAGTTATGAACAAAGGCAATACAACCAAAAATTCGCAGAGGTATAAGAAAAGGAGACTCGGTAGGATAAAGTAAGGAAAATGGAGTTGCCCCTTTGAGAACTGATGAAGGAACACGGTTGATGAGATACATTGCAGTAAGGATAGCATCTCCCCAGTATTGTTTAGGAACACTCATTTGACTAAGAAGAGATCTGGCAACATTTAGCAAGTGTCGGAGTTTCCTCTCAGTTATACCATTCTGTTGTGAGGTATATGGAAATGATGTTTGGTGAACAGTTCCCTGGGATGCAATGAAAGAGGTCAAGTCATGTTGGGTTAACTCAAGAGCATTGTCGGTACGAATGATCTTAACAATGCTAGAAAAGTAAGTTTTAACATATTGAAAGAAATTTCTGACAATCTGATTAATCTCCGAACGCTCCTTTATTAGATAGACCCAAGAAGATCGACTATAACCATCAACGAAAACTATAAAGTAGCGATGACCACTTAATGTGCGGATCGGACAAGGTCCCCAAACATAACAGTGAACAAGATGAAAAGCAGCAGTACTACGAGACTCGGTACAAACAGGAAACGAAGTTCTATGGTGTTTCCCGAACTCACATGCCTCGCACTGAAAGGGCTTCAGAGCAGAGAGTTCAGGAAACATCATGGAGATGGCCTTGGCAGAGGGATGTCCAAGGCGCCGATGCCATAGGAGCGGATCATCGGAGATAGATGCAACACCAACAAAATTGGAGTCTGAGGGTATGTCAAGGTAATATAGGTCGTTCTTCTCATGACCCCCACCAAAAATCCGCCTCGTCCGAATGTCCAGAAAATAACAAGACTCATCAAATATCACACGACAATGAAGCTCAACACAAAGCTTGTGAACTAACAACAAGCTAAAGGGAAAATCAAGAGCACAGTGAACCCCCGAAAGTTGGAGTTTGAAAGAGAATTCCATAGTTCCGACAGTAGTAATATGTGATTGAGTCTCATTAGCGACTCGAACTGACTTCACAGAGGTAGATGGTATGGAAGAGGTGAGCAGACTACTTTCTCCAGTGAGATGAGTAGAGGCGTCGGAATCAATAATCCAAGCTGGAGTAGAAGTGATAGCAGAGTTGGCTATTGTACCTGAAGGAGTGGCCAGAGCAGCAGTTGTAGTGTTACTAGTGGTGGTAGGCCCTGGAGTCTGAAGGATCTGCATTAGGCAGGAATAATCTGCATCATTAAGATGAACAGTCTTGCCACTGGAGGTAGGCGATGCTTCTTCCACATCGTATGCATCCTCATAAGCATTATTGGCGTGATAAGAAGGTACGCCAAACTTCTGCCAACATCGTTCAGCCGGGTGGTTCCACCTACCTCAGTGAGTGCATGGGGCAGTAGAGTCTCGCCCACGACCAAAGTCACGGCCTCGTCCATATTCCCGTCCACGGCCACGACTTGGATCGCGACCGCATCCTCCTCGCAAGCCGTATCTGCCTCCTCACCCAGATGAGGCGATGTGTGCAAAGTTCTCTGTTGAAGGTAAGACAGGAGGTCGGGCAGCGGATGTCTCGAGCTCCTCAAGTCGGCCAAAGATGGCCTTCATTGTTGGCAGTGTGTCTGATATAAGAAATTGCTCCTTCGCTGCATGGTACCTAGAATGTAGGCCATCAAGGAAGCGGTATACCTGCCAGTCAGAACGCTCTTGTATCTGTTTGGTGCAACTGTGCAACATGAGGGCTGGAATATTGCAAGCTCCTCATACAGACTGGATAGATGTCTGTAGTACTCGATGAGGATGGAATCACCCTGAGATGCCGACCATATTCGCTTGTAAATATCTGCAAGGCGTGACTTCGTTTCTTCTGGGAGTATGTTTGCTCGAGATCCTTCCACATTTCCTTGGTCGTATTTTTGTAAAGAAGATTTGAGGCAATATGAGCCTTAACACTGTTGGTCATCCAGTTGATAACCAAATAGTTATCAGTCTGCCAGTTGTCATACTCTTTGTCCTTTTCATCTAAAGCATCTTTAGCCAAAATGTAGAGTTTCCTCTGACCGCCAATGAATACCATAAAAGATCAAGACCAGAGCACGTAATTTTCTGTGCCCTTAAGTTTGATAGTAGTGCCTTGTGCCATAATATTTGTGGCCAAGGGCTTTGTCTCGGTAGAAGAAGGTGTCATGGTGGTCTTAAAATAGAAAGACGATTCTGTGATCAACTAAGGATGCATATAAGAGCTAAAAAATGTCCTAAAACTCACGTTTGCCCTTGACAAAGGGCTGAAAACCCCCAATGGACAGATATCTGGATTCTTGGAAGCGATCTGTGATGAGTTTTGGATCTCCAAAGAGTCTTACGGTACCCATGGAGGATAGCTGTGGGACTGACGACTTTCGTAGGAGGTCCTGAAAGCGCCGGGTAGTGCCAGCAGGAGGGCTGCCGCACTGGAGGCGATTGGAGGGCCTTGCGCGGGGCCCTAATTCAGGGAAGAGGGCCCACGCAGGCTTTTGCGAGGCTTGAAGGTGGCGGTAGGGATTTTAAATCAAAACCCCGATCTAGGACCGTTGCTCTGATACCATGTGGAGAAGAGAAACAGAATGGGATATCTATTCCATAGGGTTAGGGTCTCTTATATAGAGTGAAAACCCTAGAGAGTACAAGAGGAAAAATACATAATACCCCTGAGGGTTATGGAACCCGAAGGGTTAAAGGTTACGGAACCCGAAGGGTTAAAGGTTACGGAACCCGAAAGGTTATACAACTATAATTGTAATATAATAATTCTAACATGTTGATATATTGAGTTATGACTTATAAAATAGTTGTTTAACACCAATCAATGTTTTGTAAAAAAAAAATATTTCAGAACTTTAATCGATCTACGATGGGAGCATGCTATGGATGATGAGATAGGAGTGACTCTACATATATACTCCCCCTTTCTCCCATACTTGTCGGAAAATATAGACGTCGACCAAGTTGGGAGAAGACAAGATAATATGGGGGTAAACAAGAACATCCAAAAACTTGTGGCTTTTTTTCAATTTTTTTTAATAAGCAGTCATATTTTTTTACGGCTTTTGCATCATTTTTTTTAAATCATTTTTTTAATTGCGGGCGGCTCTTTTTTCTTCTTCTTTTTTTTAATGCACGCGCCTTTTTTCTCTCCTCTTTTTTTAGGCCCAAAGGGCCAAATCAACCACTCCTTTTTTTTGCACAACACTATGCTCTCCCCTTTTTTGACAATTGCTATTGGGCCCATTCGGCCCTGGAAGAAGCATGCGCCCCCACTCTCATTAGGGTTCCCCGATAGGAAAACCCTCTCTCTTCATCGATATATGCCACCGTCGACATGGATGAGGGGTGCGTGAAGGAGCCACCGCCGGTTGGACAGTTCCATGGAGGTGTCTGGCGAGCGAAGGGGCATGGAGCCTCGATGGTGCGAGGAGGCCTGAGGAGGAGGGGCTTCACACCGCCAACTGGGTTGTTCTGTGCTGCCGTGAGGCGCGAGGCTGCGCGGCGACCTGCGGGGGAAAAACAGAGCGTCGCCGCCAACCATGGAGGGGAGATGAGTCGCCTCCAGGAAAGTGCACGCTTGACACGCGGAGGAGTCCAAGCTGATGCGCGCCTGATGCCTGAGGACACGTCGTGCCTGAAGAAAGCACGTGATGTCGCCTTCCTGCTGGATCTCGATGCTGCGGGAGGCACTACGTGAGAGATGTACCTCCCCTTTGAAGGATGTGTCGCCGCCTTGAGGGGATTAGGGCTCACGATGGAGCGAGAGCGGCAGAACCGCCGCATGGAGTCAGGGGCTCGCCGCATCATGGAGGAGGATGGCGGCGCCTGCTAGGGTTCCTGGAACCTGAAGGTCAAAGCGTGTGGCAGAAAATGAGCCACGGGATATGCGGCACTGCTGTTTGCAGATGAATGACATGATTTTTTTAAGCAGAACTAGGGTTCCAAGAAAATCCTAGAACCTGGACCTCATGCTAATCTTCAAACATCAAATCTTCAAGAACAAGACCTCCAAAGAAATAAATCTCGAACAAAAATAATAACATAAAAGCATCGAGAATCGCACCCGCTCTGATAACATATTAGAAAATAGGAAGCGGAAGCGAAACATGGAAAATATAAATAAAAGAAGAACAGCGGGATTTAACGTGGAACCTTACTCTGTCAGGAGCGGGATGAAACCACGGGAGAAGCCCTCAAAAGGGCGTATGTTTCATTGCTTTTTCTCAATGGATACAGGAGGTATGGGGCTCTTTATATAGCCTCTCCAGAACCTCTAAGTCCCATCACATGTGGGACTAAACAACTGGATGGGGTAAATGGATCTCATTTAGAATTCATTTACCCTGCTACAACACAATAGACGCATACAACTTATACACCAACACTACTCACCTGAGCCCAGCAAGAAGGCAATGAGAAACTTCCCCGTGGATCTCACGACTCTCCGGAGGTCGGCGTCAAAGAGCAGCAGCGGGATAGAGAGCGGCAGAAGAAACTCCAAGACGGTGTCGTACGCTGGCGCCTGCCTCGGCATCACCCCCAGGGTACTGGCCGCTAGTCCAATGAGGGTGCTCACTACCGCCCCGCTCAGCGCCTTCCCCAACACGGTCCCCTCCGACCTGGTAATTAGGTAGTTAACCAGCAATTAGTCTCGATCAATTGACTTAAAATAGAGAGACAAAGACAGAGATTAGAACCAGATGCCCAAGGCGGCAGTGGCGAAGAGGGCGGTCCACGTCCCCCAGGTGTCATGCGCGGGGATGAGGGGGACGGCGGGGATGAAGGCCACGGTGGTTGAGAATCTGGAGCGGAGGGGACGGCATCGGCTGGAGGAGGGCAAGGGGACGAATGTGGGAGATCGGGAAGGACGGAAGGTGAGGTTGATGGCCGTTGCGACACGGAGAGAGGAAAGAGAGCGGGAGGAGAGGAGGGAGGAAGCCATTTGCATTTGGGGGTGGTGGGGCGTCGTACGCTGTCTTGTGCCGTTGTGTTTTGAGCTGATCCGAGAGTAACAGACACAGAGGTCCTGTCCTGTTTGGTTGGAGAATAAGTCCTGGAATAAGAGGTCAATTCTCCTTCCGACACGGTTCACAATGGTACGACTATTCCTCATTATTTCATCTTATTTCACTCTTAATCCTATCTTTATCTCACCTTACCTACCTTTATTTCACCTTATTCTCCTTATTCATATCCTCCAACCGAACAAAGAATAGACTCTTATTCTCTTTATTTCCAATCCTTATTCCTGCTTATTCCCGAACCGAACGGGTCCAGAGAGACGCTGACAATTCAATCTTTGTATAGGGGCTTCCAAATGGGAAAGTATACGGATCAGATAAAAATTATAATTTTATCCAATGGTACGAAGTTGGATTGGCTTGATTTTATATTGGATTGGCTTGATTTTATATTATCTAATGGTATGAAATTAGATTGGATTGAATTTATCATTTCTAATCTAATGGATCTGTTTAGATTTGAATTTTTGAAATTCGTTAAAATATAGGTTGAATCGGATCGTTATCAAAATTCAATCTGATCCAATCCGTTACACAAAAATGCATCTAGATGTATACATACATAAATACATACTTACTTATACATATTTCCTTGTAAGGATCTTCTCTCTTGAAAGGTAAATGTTAAATATACAAAATAATAAAATATACTATAACTTGTAAAATATGATCTATGTTCAGTTATTCCCCTCCTAGATCCCTCTTTCATTTTACTATTGATCGTCAATATTTCTCTCAATTCTCTCTCAGTTCATTTCAATGACGCCTCTGCACAATATTATTCCCCTCCAGCACAACGCCACCACTCCCTTCCTCATGATTTGTTGCCCGTCTCGAATAACAGAATCCGCTCCCACACAATACCATTTTTCCTCTGTATGATGTCACTCTTCTGATCTTTGTTAAAAGAAAATTGGATAGTTGCATGGTAATTTGTTAGGTATTTTTTACGTTTTTACTTTTTAGCTTTTATTTTCCCTAACTTGCAACCTTATTGTAGTGATGAAATTGGATCAATTACATAATCAAATGTATCATACACATCTAAGAAGAAATAAGCGTTAATTATTTCAAATCTTTTCATTTTTTTATTTGATGTACATTTTTATTCATATATTTCATAGAATTTGCATATTTTGACTATAGATATAATCTTACAAATAAATTCTATTTTTTAGTCCTTTTTAAATGAGAGGCATGTTACCTAACTAGTGGGCTATATCCAAGTTAGTTTTGTCCTGCATACTCAATGAGCATGAATGTAATATGATTCTCATTTTTTAATAGTATATTATAGAGTCTTGAAGGATGTTCTTGCCAGCGGTTGGGCTTTGGCATCCCTTAACATTTTTTTATTAATCTATCTTACCATTGTATCCTTATTTGATAACATGTATTGTTCTTATTTGAATCATTTGGTGGAAATCAATTGCGAGAAATAAACTAATCCATTATTTATTTTAAAAAACTTAAATTTCAAATTCAATATAATCCTTTAATTTGATCGTGTGATGTTCAACTTCTTATAATGGATGAATGGAATTCTTTTCATTTGATTACGTGGTTTTTCTTTTCTTTACATCTATTCATATTATCGATTTTTAAGTCATTATTTGAATGTTAAAAGGTTAATGTGTTATAAAGTATAAATGTGCGAGAGTAGACTATTGAGCATGGAAATGTAAGTGTAAAAATATGAACCAATCTGATCCCATAAGTAATTCGATGGTTGGATCAGATCGGATTTAGATATTTGATGAATTGGATTGGATTCAAAAAAACAAAAATCAATTAAGATTGGATAATTAAGATTGGATTGGACACAGAGTAAGCTAAAATCTGATCCAATCCAATTCATGTGTGCCCCTAGTTCCTAACATTGGATAGTGGTCTGCAAAAAGATCCAAGTTCAAGGGAGAACACCTCATAACCGACTGGGAGAGAGATTGTCATCCGGCAAAAATACTTGCAACATAAAATGCAAAAGAGACAAGTCCTTATATTGATTAAAGAAAATTAAGTTACATCTTCCTTTCTCAGAGAACCCCAAATGAAATGAAAAATCCACGATGATTAGTGATGAATCTGCGATTTGTCATCTTTATTCATTTATTTTAGCTTAAAATCCCTTATAAAACACATGTATATAACATTAACTCCATATTCTTACTAACTTGCATCTGTGTAAATATTGTACACCTCTTACTATTTTAACCTAAACTAAATAAAGAAAGAAAGGAAAAATAAAGAAGAAAAAGAGGAAGACTGTATATATATAATAGATACAGGCTGACCCAAACCCCGAGAGAATGTCAAGACTTGACATGATCGACCAGGAATAAAGTAGGGGGAGATAGGGTCTTTATTCAGAAAATACAAAAAAAATGTGTGTTCTGTATGTTTCTATATTTCACTATTTTATTTGTACATAAATTGACCTTAAACAAAATAATTTTCAGAATAAAAGTTGTAAATAAAAATGTGTCCTAAATAATAAAAATAACTGCACAATCAAATCTTATGTTGAATAAAAGCAACCATACTTGGAAAAAGCCAACAAGCGATAATTGAATGACCAATTCCGGCTCCATATAAACTCAAATTGAACCAAACTCACTTCCATTGTATTCTAAATTAAATTAGCTTTAAAATGGCTATGATCTCATAATTGTTGGAGTTACGGGTGAAAAGTTGGTTTTTGTAAGGTGGTTTGTGCAATTTTCCCATGTATTTTGTACATATTGTATTTGTAGATAATTGTAAATATTTTTACTAATTATTTAAAATAAAAATAAAAAAATAAAATTTCTAAACAAAAAAACTAATATTCTTATTTACCCATGTATATATTGTCATATATGTATAGCACATGTATATAGTTAATTTTCTTAACTAACTAACACAAAAAATAAAAAAATAACATTTAATTTTCCAATAAATAAAGTGACGAAAATACAAAAAAATAGTTAATTTTCGTATATATTTATCTATCTACTTTATCTCATTTCAAACTTTCTTTTCTCTTATCTCTATCCTCATCCAAAAATTCAAAAAATTTCAAACTCCATTATCTTTTCTATTTATATGGCTCCTTCTCTCTCATTCCAACTTGATCAATCATTAGTGAGAGGAGCCTGATCTCCGAGAGTCTTCTTGTCGTAGAAGGGTGCTTAGACTCTGAGCCGTCTGGTGACAGCGCGTCGGCCTTCGTCGAGGTGATCAAGGTCTTTTCCGCTCCTAAGATGAGATCCATCATTTTCTTCTTATTGTTATCCTAGATTAACCTTAGTTTCATTTTTCGTTATTTATTTTGTCGTCATTTTTTATCTAGATCTCAGAATCATCACTCATGATTTAATCCCCCACCGACTCTATTTTTCATCTCACTTTCTTGATCTCTACGCATTCTTTTCTACCTAACACGATCTCTCAACTCCGACCACGTACGGTGGTCGGAGTCTCGGATTCGATTCCTCCATTTCACAAGATCCTCATTCACGAATTCTGTTTTGATTTGGGGTCGAGTCATCACGCTCGCGCCCTAATTTGTTGATAAATAAAAAATTAAAAATAAAAAAATATATCTATTCTTTTTCTCTAAAATTTGTTTTTGCAGAAAATTTAAAAAATAAAAAAAATAAAAAAAAAATATTTTTTAAAATATTGTTGTTTCTGTTTTGTCTAAAAAATATAAAAAAAATCATGTTTCTTTATTTTTACAATTTATAAAAAAATTAAAACAATAAAAAAATCATCTACGGCCACAGCCGCCCAGTTCTCCACCGCCTTGACTGCCTTCCAACCGTCGCTCCACCGCGGGCGAAGATCTACAGCCTGTTCCGGCCATCCGCCTCGCCGCTGCAACCTCGTTTGCCTAGGCTGACCTACGCCTGTTGCTCCTCCGTTCTCGGTGCACAGCTAGCGCCCACGGCCGCCCCACCATCAACTCCGGACCGCTACTGCTCCGCCATCATTCCAAGCCCTTTGACGCGCCACTGCTCGGCCGACCTTCCTCCACCGCCCGCGCGATACTGTGCCACAATCCTTAGATCCGTTTCAACATCTCCAAAAGCAACCTCCCTTCATCAACGGACACGTCGCTGCTCGGCCATCGACCTCCCTCCACCGAAGACCAACTACTACCACGACACCTGCCAGCACCGGTCGCAGCCCCATGCCTTGGAGAGAAGGAAAGGCGGCGCCCCACTTACCATCTTAAGGAAGAACAAGGGCGGCGTGCCCCCTTTGGCTTTGAAAGTTGAGAACGAAGGAATAAGAAACCCTAAACAGGGATAAAAAAAATTATTTGTGGGCAATTTACATCCGCGTTCCTTGAAATTACCAAAATAGCACATATGACCCTACACACCAGAGCCTAGCACGTGAGTTGCACGTGCACTTTGAAAATTGCAAGCAAGCTCCCCGCATTTCTGAAATTCCAAAAGAACCTCTGCTCTAACTCAAGCACGTGCATTGCACATGCCATTTGGGTAATTTGCACTTTACATCCGCACTTTATTTATTGTTACATTTTATTTCCAGAATTTCAAACATTTACATTTTTAGTCTCTGTGTATCTAGACCTTTATTTTGCTAGCTTTTCTTATTTAAATAAACGTTTTCCTTGGTCCATAAATCTCTAAAAATTCATACCATGTTCCTGATGTGTTTATCTCGCTATGTATAAATTTTCATTGCATTTTGTCATAATTTAATATTATTAAAAAATTAAAAACAATGTCTATTTCTTTTCCTAAAATTCTAAAATTCGTAAAAATTTGATTATTGCTCCAAAAATTCCAAAAAAATAGAGTAGTTTTATTTCACTGTCTTTTAATTTCTAACTAAATTTCACAAATTAATCCTGTATAAAATCCAAAAAAAATGAAAAATATTAAAAATCTTATAAAAATCATAAATAGTTCTACAAAAATCCAAAAATTGTGATTGCACTTTCTTTTGTAGATATTTGTTTAAATTTTATCATAAAAATAATTACCATGAGTTTTGGGCACTTCAAATATTTTTAAGTTGCAAATTACTCCGGGATATGCACTGTTTCTCATTTTTATCACTATTTGATTTTTAGAAAAATACAAAAACATCTAAAAATTCTACAAAAATTCTCAAAAATATTTCAAAATCTTTAAAACACAAAAATATTTTCTCTGGATTTTTTGAGCATTTTTTATATAATTAGAAAATACAAAAAGAGTTTGATGTGCGTAGTTCTTATCTAATGCATATTGTTCTTTATTTGAAAATTAAAAAAATGCAAAATTAAAATCACTAAAATTTTGAAAATCAGAAAATAAAAAATAGAAATAAAAAATAAAAAGAGAAAATTTTTATAAAAACCAAGGATAGTTTGCCTCTGAGATTCCTGCTTTTTCTTTTAATTGATTTTTTTCGATTAATTGAATAATCCTCGGGAATTGTAGCCTCCTGAGTTCGATCATGTCTATTATAGTGGTAAATAAGTAGCAAAATATTTATCTTGCTCATATTATTTATTCTTTGTGATTATTTTACAGCGAGGGAAAGAAGAAAAAAATTTGTTTGTCTGCCACAAGATTTTTGGGAACAACAACGACCCTCTATATCAGTAATTATCAATCCTCGAAGAACCCATGCCAACAAAATGGCACCGTCGCCGTGGAGGCACGGTGAGGGTAGTTAGGTTTCTCTTTTGACCTGCTATTTTTGGTTGTAAATATTTGTGTATATTTTATCATTCACTCCATTGTTCATATTCATTACTTCATTTCATTTTTTCTGCTCATATTTGATAATTGTGTTTCTTACACATTCTCTCTTTTTTTTCTTATGAGGGCCCGCGGAGCGAAGGAGGCAATCTTAGGAGAGCCAAAGCACCCAAGCAATGCGGAGGTGGCTTTATTCTTCACCGAGCCGCAGGATAGCGTGAGAGGAGGAGAAAAAAAGATTTTTTTATTTATTTTTCTAGCATTTGAACCTTTGTAAACGGACATTCATTTGTTGTGGAGTCTGTTTCACCAAGTGCCGGTGCACTTGGGGGACCTCACGGATTTTGTTTTCATCGCCTTTATTTTTCTTTGTTTCATGCGGATTTCGTGAGTTACCTATTGATTGCTTTAATTAATTTGCTTGAGCCAGGTAATTAATTAGGTCCAAAAACCCTAAATAAGAATTTCTTTACCTATAGAGTATAACGTAATTTGGACTTAGTCAAGTTAACTTGTTCTTGCCCGTTAATAGAAGCTATCATCTAGGACGGTTCACTTGCATCACATAGGATAGTTTACTTTTCTGTATTTAAATTCTACGTGGAATACTTGCATGTAGAGTGTTGGCGACAAGGTACGCATCTCTAACCCCTGCATGCATCATTATTTTTAATCACGCATTGGCATTTCCGATCTCCTTCCTTGTTTTCACTCACATAAATTAAAAAGGAAATTGGACACTCGATAGGGGATTCTTTGAAAATATTTTAACCAAGTGACAATTGATTAAAATACGGGACTGCTAAAGAAAACTGGACCCTAAAATTAATACAAGGAAAAATCATTGTTTTTGGGGAGAGTAAGCCCTCATTGTTGGGTTTGTATGTAGCGAGAGAGCGACCCGCACACTAGGATAGAACCACGGCCGAACTCTTTTCAGGCTACTATCTTGGGTTAGTCATTCTCCAGTGAGGATCTCTCCGGTAGCCGGTAAAGCGGCCAGCAACATCCTTAACAGATTGAATTGATCGGGTAGCCGGTAAACGATCCGCAATTCACACTGGTTGGGAAAGATCTAACTTTGGGATTGGGACAGTCTCCTGAGAGCATTGGGTTCCTAACAACTCACTTTAATCGCTCTGATAGATTGTATTCTCACGCAACTCTAAAATTGACAAGATAATTGACCGAACCTTCACGATCTTCACATTGAGTTGAGTTGATGAACTGGGGGTTTATATTGTGTTGGATTGCTTGTATGCATACTAGATCCTTCTGTGCATTTGCACCTTTTCCTCCATATCTTTTGACTTGACCCTCGCGCTCTCCCGATCCCGTCTTTTGTTTCGGAGATGGTCGACTGGAGTTATTTTAATCCGATCTTCGTGGATACCTCGTACTCTCTAGACGATCCACCTTCCTTTTTCCAAGAGGACTTTCCTCCTGATTTTTGTGCATATCCTCCTAACCCATTATTTCAGGAGACGGGCGATGATTTTCACCCACCCTTATTCAACCCACCCAATCCTGGGATTTTAAAGTCACCCTTCACGATTTCCACACTTGAGACACTGAACCAGATGATGGAGCATATGAATTCGAGGATTAACAATCTATTTAACATAAATATGAGCCAGAATGCTACTCCACTGTTTGAGGATATGGATTCACTTGAGGATAATCATGAGAGCTTTCAATCACCCAAAATACAAAAAATGAGAAAATTTTAAAAATACAAAAAGATTACGGGAGACACATTGTTGTTTCAATTTGTGAGGAGAGGACCCAAATGCCCGATCATTTACCCATACATCTATCCACCACATGTCCCAACTTTGACCCCGAGGATTCCACTATACAAACTGCTCTTTGGTAATCCTCGTGCATATGCTGATTCTGATCTCCTCCTTGTATGGAGGAGGTCCAAAAATTCAAAAAAATGTTGACTGAACCCGAAGTGGTGGCCACTATTCATGAGATCATTAAAGCCCCACTTCAACATGCCATGACAGATTTATCTACTCCTCAACACAAGAAGAGAATGCGAAGGAGAAGATCTGAACGTCACATCTTGACCGTGGCCACTGCATACACCATCTCTCATCGTCCGCATTTTAAGAAAGGGAACACTACCACACCTCTTGTAAGTTGCTCCATATCTGGCTATTCTTGTGATAACACTCTCCTTGATGGCGGTTCGTCGATCAATATAATACCCTTCTCTACGGTATAGTCTCTTCATCGTGGGCCTCTCAAGAAAACCAGGATGATAGTTCAATTTGCTGATGGATCAATTAAGAGGCCGAAGGGTACTCTTGAAAACATTGTCATTCTTATTCAGGGCATGAATTTTACTTCTGACTTTGTCGTATTGCCCATGGAGACCTCCACCCCTGTGGAGAACCCTCCAATCATCCTGGGACAACCTTTCCTCACCTCTACGGGAGCCGTTATTGATTATCGTTCAGGAGAGATTCGCTTTCGTTCTGATGTAGGGAGCTATGTGTTGATCACTACACCCACTACTGACCAGAGACATGCATCCCATAAGAGTGTGCCCGCATTAGCCAACCCCAAGGACTTTGACCTTGATGATAATATCAAATATTCTTGTTTAATGTTAGATGATAATGAAACCCAAGAATTCCTCTTCAAGGAGGAAGACTCGGAAAGCATAGACCTTGGAGTTCCCCCTTCTGGTATGTGGAGATGCATTGATGACATCCGCGGAATTTACATGATAGACACCCTAGAGCGGAAGGCAGACTCTGAGACTAGACATGACATACATGATTCGATTACTTTCACTGATGAGTCCGTTCCTAGTCACCATTATTTATATGATACCGATCATGCCAAATTTGATTTGATTGCTTTTATAAAAGAATTTGGGCCTTTTGATAAAGATGATGATCCGGTAGAGGTTCGCCAGGATGAAATTGATCCTACTTTTTCTTATAATGATTTCGAGCCATTTTACTTTGATGTTTGCGAGACTTCCCAGGCCGGACGTGACCATACTACTTCCACTAATCGGTTTAGGTCTGCACAATCTGAAACCGCTGAGGATACATTCTTGGTCGATCCTGATCAGTTCATATCTAATGATAATCCCAATATCGACCTACACCTTCTCAAATCCATACCTCAGCGGTTCCGCAAGAAGGTTCGTATTTGATCTTCTTGACCTTTGTACATCCACTCCTCTTGTATATCCTTTAGTTTCACTCTTTCTTCTTCCGTTTTATCATTCACTGCCGCCAAGGTAGAGGAGGTTCGCGGGGGGGGGGGGGGGGGAGTGGGGGGCACGGCTCGCGCGTGGTTCTGGCTCGGCCTCCTAGCGGGGAGGCGCAGAACGACGTTCAGTTGGTGGAGGCAGCTACAACGCACTCTGGAGGATGTGGCGCTCAGATGCGCGTCGCACGTGGGACGGAGGCACGGGGCGTCAGCAGCACGGTGGGGGCGTAAGCAACACGGTGGGGCAGAGGAACGCCGTCGGTGGAGGAGGTGCACACGCACGTGGGGCGGCGTTGTCGCCTAGGCTGCGCGTGTTGCGGTTGCAAGAGGGGGCAAGCTCGACGGGTGTAGGTGTAGGTGCTGGGCTAGAGGATGAAGATATGGGCGGACGTGCGTCACCGCCACAGGGTGCTATAATGGGGCCAACGGTGGGCGGCTCGCACGCGAGGCACATATGATGGAGGGTCGGTGTGGAGGGGCGCAGGGCTGCAGCCTGCGGTGGCGATGATGGCTGGTGAGCGGGACTCGTGCCGGTGGAGCGGGCGCCACCCATTCTACTGCTTTATTTTTTTACTTTTTATATATTTTTATAAGTGTAAACAGACAGTTAATGAAAAAAATTGTTTTAATTTTTTTGAAACAGAGAATGTAAACCGAAATAGAAGATTTTTTATTATTTTTTTAATTTTTTCCTGCAACAAAAGATGTTAGAGATAAAAACAACAACTATATATTTTTATATTTTTCCTTTATTTAAAAGCAAAAGAGATTTGTAAATGGATGTGGATCTTGGCATGGTGAAAGAAGAGATCCGTGACTCCGGCCACCGTGCGTGGTCGGAGGTGATAGGTTATGCAAGGTAGAATGTGAAATGCGTAGAGATCGAGAAAATGGTACGGAAAATCGGTGTCGGACGTGAATGTGTGTGGTGACAAATTTTTGTGATTTTTTAAGGATCTAAAAACTAATAAAATGGGAGCAAAAATTTAAGCTACAATTTATCTAAGCAAAAAGACAAGAAATGAAAGTGGATCTCACCTCAGGGTCGGAAATGATCGTGATCGCCTCGACGAAGGCCGACTCGCTGTCACCGGAGGGCTTGGAGGCTAGACAACTTTCTCGACAAGAAGAGTCTCGTAGATCGGCTCCTCTCACTAAAGATTGATCAAGTTGGAATGAGGGACAATGAGCCATATAAATAGAGAAGATAATGGAGATGAAATTTGAATTTTTGACTTTTTGGATCAAGAGATAAGAGAGATGAAAATTGAAATGAGACAAAGATAAAGAGAGATAAAATTATTTACAGAATTAACTTTTTTTTTTGAATTTTCATCACTTTATTTATTGGAAAAATAAAAGATAAATTTTTTATTTTTTGTGGAGTTATTAAAAAAAAATAAAAATATACATATGTTATATACAAATATGACATTATCTACATGGGTAAATAAGCAAATTAGTTTTTTTGTTTTAAAATTTTTATTATTTTTTATTTTTGTTTTAAATAATTAGTAAAATAATTTACAAATATATACAATTACAATATTTACAAAATACATGGAAAATTGTACAAACCAGCCCAGAAAACAAACTTTTTACTCGTAACTCCAAAAATTATGAAATTATAGCCATTTAAAGATAATTTAATTTAGAAACCAATGGAAGTGAGATTGTTTCAATTTGAGTTCATATAGAGCTAGAATTGATCTTTCAATTAACGCTTAGTGGCTTTTTCCAAGTGTGGTTGCTTTTACTCTGTACATGATTTAATTATGCAATTATTTTTAATAATTAGAACATATTTTTATTTACAACTTTGGCTTTAGAAGTTATTTGATTTGAGGTCAATAAATTCACAAATAAATTAGTATCAGTTTTATACAGATATACACAAAATAAGTGAGAAGTATTTACAGCAACACACATACATTTTTTTGGATTTTCTGCTTAAGGACCCTATCTCCCCCTACTTTATTCATGGTCGATCATGTCAAGTCTTGACCTTCTCTCGAGGTTTGAGTCAACCTATATACAGTCTTCCTTTTTTCTTTTCTTTTCTTTATTTTTCCTTTCTATCTTTATTTATTTATTTTAGGTTAAAATTAGTAAGAAGTGTACAATATTTATACACATATGCAAGTTAGTAAGAATATAGAGTTAGTGTTATATGCAGGTGTTTTATAAGGGATTTTAAGCTAAAATAAATGAATAAAGATGACGAATCGCAGACTCATCAATCAATGAATAATCAAATATCAATTTAGGAGGATAAAATGGGTAAACTATGCAAAACCCCAACTTCCCAAACCCATATCTCTCAAATAAAAACTCAAAATATATCAAAATCACTTTAATCGTATATAACTTTTAATAAGCTATTTAATGAAGGTTGTTTCATATTTTTTGGAGTTACGATGTGGAAGTTAGGTTTTGAAACCCCTATTGTATACTTTATCCAATTAAAATATTCATTTTATTTATTATTTATTATTTTTATAATTTATTTTTTTATAATTTTGTAAATATTATTTATATACATATTAAAACATGAATAAAACACTAAAGAAAATGCAAAAATAAAATATGTAAAGAACATATCGATGAAATACCTATAACTATACCTGTATAATTAATATATCTAGTTATTTAAGTGTATGTATCATATCAGAAAATTAAAATAAAAATATATTTTATGTTTATAAAAATAAGTTATAAATATACAAAATAATAAAATAAATTAATAAAATTAAAAATACAAAATAAAAATAAAAAGATTAAAACATATAGATAAATATACCTATAATATAGCCCTAAAAACTAACTTGCAATTATAAACCTCCATAAAATTAATAAAAATCATAATAACATACTTTATAAAATAATAAATATTTTTATTTTATAACCTAAAATTAATAAAATCGATTATTGTTTTCAATTGATTTTGAATCATTTTTTCCAGGATTTTCCTGGTTGGTCCACGTGGACCAACCAGGTTGCGGCTAGAGTTGACCTGCATTCAACTCTCTGCCCAACGTCCTGGCACCGTCAGACCTCATTTTTGCCCCATCTTCGTGATTTTTTCGAGGCTTTTCCTTGCACCATTTCATTATTCTTCCTTCAACACTTTTCTTCCTTGATCGTCAGGATTACACGTCCATACGTTTATTTCGATCTTCGAATCATGGATATGCTCGATATGCCTCGTTCTTCTCGTTGCATCACCACCCTGTACATAGATGGACCCTCTCTTCCATTCAACCTTTGAACTCTTTTTGACCTAGCAAGACCCTTCTTCTCGCATGCTCTGGACGGGAGATAGTGAAAGGATATCCTCCAACCATCTAGGAGGCGTCGTGCATGACCGAGGAGCGACTCCACCTATCTCCGGCCACCCTTGGCCGTCGAGGTTCCCACCTCTGGTTCTCCAGCCATCAAGAGTATTCTTTCTATTTTTGTTTGTATTTTTGCTTAGACATATCCTTAGAGTTTGATTACCCTTATTTCTTTTTGATTCTTTACTGTCGATCGCCTCATCGGCTGCTCGCCTGAGCTCGCTCCGACGAGCTCCCATCTCGCGTCCTCCACCTCCATACCACTCCCTAATGGGTCGAGGCACTTTTCCATGGACCCCTTACCTTTTATTGCAGGTCCACGCAACTCGAAAGCAGTTGGAGCTCGTTTTGGGAGTCTTGCCGAAGTTCCTAGAGCTTCCTTGCTCCGGCGGCCTCGCACGAGCCCTCCGACCTTCACCGTGGATTTCTGGAGCCACCAACACCTCGAGGACCCTTGCAGTAGAATTTTTGGATTTTTGGAGCTCCAAAGTCTGTCGGAGGAGAGAGGGGGACGTCGGGGAAGTTCACCGTCGCCGGCCTTCTTCCCTGTTCTTCCTCCATGCCTCTCCATTGTTGGATCTCATGCGGACACCAAACGCTTCAACCACCACCCAATCTCCTCATGCCAGCACCGTGGATCATCTCGTGGAGATCTGATCTCAGCCGCAGAAGATGAAACATCATCTCGCGTCCAAGACCCGACACGTGCGTAAGTGAATTGAATCCAACCGTCGGATCGTGCCCTTGGTTGGGGTATTTTGCATTTCACCCCTGTATTTTTTGTAGTTTATTTTTTACTGCTTAAACTTTCAACTGTAGCTCTTTACTTTTGAAAAATTTATAGAAAGGCCCTCTGATGAATTCACGATTCATCGCCTTTATTCTTTTATTTTAGCTTCATTTCCTTAGTCAAAAACCTTCAATACTCACTAATTCCATGAATTTACCATTTTACATGCATTTATTAAATATGTATTTTAACACTTTTATACATAAATAAAAGAATAAAGAAGAAAATAAAAAGAAAAGAAAAATATAGGATGTGTTTATGCAATAAATACATACTGACCTGAACCCTGAGAGAAGGTTGAGACTTGACCTGATTGATCAGGAATAAAGTAGGGGAGATAGAGTTTTCAATTCAAAAATCAAAAAAATAATTTGTAAATTTTTCTCTATATATTTGTATAAAATTTATACAATTTTTTGAACATAATTGACCTCAGATTAATTGTTTTTGTAAATAAAAGTTGTAAATAAAAGTATGTTGTAAATAATACAAATAATTGTAAAATAAAATAATGTACATATTACAAATAATCACACTCAGAAAAACCGCAAAGTGATAATTGAAATACCAATTCCGGCTCCATACAGGCTCAAATTGAATCAAACTTACTTCCATTATACTCTAAATTAAATTATCTTTCAAATGGTTGTGTTTCATAATTTTTGGAGTAATGGTAGAAAAGTCAGTTTTTTGGGGTATTTTGTGCAGTTTCACCAATATTTATTGTACATATTTATTCATATTTATTTTTTATACATAATGTACATAATTATAAATATTATTTTCATTAAAATAAAATAAAAATTGAAAAAAATATATAAAATTATTTCCTTATTTGTACATGTGTATATTGTATTATATGTACACAATATTTGTATACAACTAATTTCCTTATATAAAAATCATCAAAAAAATAAAATATCTAACATTAATTAATTAATTTTGTTTAATTACAGAATTTATATTTTGATTTAAATATTTAATTCATTATTTGATTTAAAAACCTACCTTGTATATAAGATATTATTCCATACCTTTAATAACCGCCATTAAGGTGGCTAATTACTTTCTATAAATTAATTAATTTATTTAATTTCGAATTTTGTAATTAATAATTAATTTAATTTAATTATTTTATTAATTCCACCAATAATCACCTTCCTTAAGTGTATATACCTTCCTTTTTTTATTTTTCTTCTCTTTTAATTGGCTCCTTCCTCCCTCATTCATGCTCGGTCGATCTTTAGTGGAGAGGAGCCCGATCTTCGAGAGCCATCTTGTTGAAGAAGGGTGCCCAGCCTCCAAGCCGTCCGGTGACAGCGCGTCGACCCTCGTCGAGGCCATCACGATGTATTTGACCTCAAGGTGAGATCCAATTTTTCTGTCGTTTCTTTAGTGTAACCATAGCGTACTTTTTATTTTCATCAAGCTCTTAGATCTTTAAAATTCCCAAAAATTTCCACCACATATTTTCCGATCCGACACTGTTTTTTCATCTCATCTTGCGATCTCTCCATTTCATGTTCTATCTCATGCAACCACGTACCTCCGACCATGCACGATGGTCGGAGATCTGGATCTATTCCCTCGCTTCCCGTCGGATCTCCGTTGACACCTATTTTGTTTATAAATAAAAAAAGAGAAATAAAAAAATGTGTATTGTTTTATCTCTAACATAAAAAAAATAAACATCAGCAGGTTCCAACACGCCCTCCACCGAGCACCGTTGCGGCATGCGTGCCGCCACTTTAGCCCTTCGCGTGTCGACCCTCCGTCGCGAGAGATGACGCCCCCCTCTGCACGCCTACCCAGCCCTGCTGCTCCACGCAGGCTGCACCTCCGACGGAGCCCTCCGCCAGCGACGCCCTGCCGCAGCGCACCTCCCGCTTTCTCTGCGCGACATCGTGTGCGTCGCACGGTCGCCAGACTGCATCTTCTCTTGAAAAAGTTCTCCGCTCCAACGACGTCGTCAAGGCTGTACCACTGCTCCAGATTCGCAGGCGGCAACCCACCCCATGGCCCACCTCCCCTTGTTGAGAATGAAGGCACATAAACCTTAGGGTTCAGATGTTTTTAAAATAAAAATTACAAAATTTACATCCACGCCCTTGGAAATTCAAAGATTTGCAAAGACATCCTCGTCTCCATACAATCATGTATGTTGCACACATATTTTGGGTAATTTACGATACTTATCATGCAAATTATTTTTGTTATATTTAGTTGTAAAACTTTTGAACGATGCAATCCGGTCCTTCATGTCCAGAACTTGAAATTTGCATTTTTGTTTGACTGAAATAAATGTTTTTATTGTTCTAAAAATTCTCAAAAAAATTTGTGTATTTTCCTGCTGTAGTATTTTTCATTGTATAAGTTTCTCATCACATTTTGTTGCTATTTGATATTTTTAAATAATACAAAACAGTGTTATTTGCATGCCCAAAAATAGAAAATTCATAAAAATTTGAAAATTTTCTTAAAAATTAAAAAACTACTCTAGGCGTATTTTATTGTCTTGTAAATTCTGTCCAATTTTCGTGCATAGATCATTTATAAAACTCTAAAGAATTACGAAAAAACTAAAGATCTTAATAAATTGTATAAAAATGTAGAAAAATCAAAAAATTCTGATTTCTGTCTTTGTTTGTAGATATTCATTGTTACTTTAGCGTAAAAATAAGTTCCAGGATATTGGGCACTTAAAGTATTTTTAAGTTGCAAAATACCCTTGGATGTTCACTGTTTCCCTTGATTTCTACTATTTGATTTTTATAAAATAACAAAAATATCAAAAAAAATTAAAAAAAATTACAAAAATATTTTAAAATATATACAAAAACATTTTCTCTGTAATTTGTTAAGCATTTTTTACTATTTTGAAAAATTCAAAAAGAGTGTGGTGCGTGTGTTTTATCCCATGATTTTTATTTGAAAAAAATAAAAAAATAAAAATTCAAAAACCATTTAAAATTATCTTAGAAATCTGACTACATAGTTTTTAAATCATGCTCCTTGTGTTCGACCCTGGTCACTATACCAGGTAAATAGAATAGCGAAACCGCTTACATTGTATTGTTTGATTTATCTCTCTAAAGTGGTTTTAAAAAAATATTTTTCTCGTTGATTACACTTGGCGATCGGGTCACAACGACCCTTGTTTATTTCATACATAACCCGAGTTGTCAGGCGTGTCATCACTCTCAAACTTCTTGTAATTACAAACGTGTCCTAGCCACGTCACCACACGTTGGCGACCACGTGAGGTGGACATTTTGCGGCTTAGCCCCTGGGTCTTTTCATATTTCTATTTAGTCCATAGACTTTTTAATTAAGTTATAACTTTTTGGGAAAATTGCAAACAAGCCCCCATGTTTTATAGTAATTACGTTCAGTCCCCGCTAGTGGAGCACGCGATCACACACATGATTTTGGTGTTTTTGCAGAGAGGCCCTCCCAAGTTTTCTATTTTGTATTTGGTCCAAAAAGTCGAATAATCAATTATAATATTTTTTTAAAATTATGCTTTGGCCCCTGTAACTTCAGTTATTTACATTTATACCCTTGCTAGTGTTGAATTTTCTCTTTGTTTCTTGTATTTATATCATACATCTATATTTCTCTAAAAAATCCACAAAAATAGTTATAGCTTCTTGATGCATTCTTCTTTCACATCTTTATTTTTATTCTCATTTTGAAGCTATTTATTATTTATAAAAAATAAAAAACGTGCATTTTTATCTCTGCTTGTAGAAGAAAAACATAAAAATTGTATTTTTTTTTGAAAAATTGCCAAAAAATATATTTTGTTTATTTATGTGTTTTTGACCTTCAGACCAAAAATCACTAAAAAATATAAAAGAAAACTCAGAAAATAGAAAATATCTAAAAAACTTTATAAAAATTTATAAAATCCAAAAAAATCCAAAAATTGTGTTTTCTATTTCTAAATTTTCGTTATTTTATTATATTTATTTTAAATTATTTTGGAGAATTGTTGACTATGTTTCGATTTTTAATCTCCATTTTAATTTCAACTACTAAATTGTTCCCTGTTTTAGGTGAATTTTTGACTTTAAAAACTTATAAAAATTAAGAAAAACTCTTAAAAAAATAAAAAAAACAGTATATTAAAACCCAAAAATATTTTTTTCTTATTTTTGAATATTTTTGTAATTTTTATTGCAACCCCAGCTTATAGTGTATATATATTTTATATAGCTTATTATATATACTAAAAAAAAGAAATTATAAAAAGAAAATACAAAATCTCAAATTAAAAATCAAAATATAAAAATATAAAATCAAAAATAAAATAAAAAATTAAAAATAGAAAACCCTAAAAAAGAGCAGATATATTGAGAAATACAACACATTCTCATTTTTGCGCATTTTGCCCGATCTATCCTGCTTGTTCCCTGTGTTCAACACTCTACACATACTTACACATATACATATCTTTGTTGTAGAGTTATAATAAATTTTAACTCCGCAATTGCTTTTTCATTGTTTGATTTATTTATGTGGGTTAATTGTTGTTTTAATTTGAATTTCGTGTGGTCAATTCGATGACTGTGTCCCCGCCTTGTGTGGAACATAAGATCGCTCGATTTTCTGGGTTAAACAAATGATGATGTTGATGGGGAGCAACAATGCATAGATTGATATTATTTGTGCTTGTGATTATTTCTCAATTTTTACAGCTTTATTTATTTGCTTCTTTATTTGATATAATTGTTTGACTCGTCTAATCACCCTCTCTTGTTGGCTTTATGCGAGGAACCGCGGACCGAGGGAGGCGCTCCACCCAATGCGTCTGCGCACCAACATGAAGGCGGTGTACGATTTTAACCTAGCATCAAAGGAGGCTTGGAGGATTTGAGAAGACAATCACATTTTGAGCATTATTTTCTGTACTTATTTGTGTAATTTTTTAATTGAGAGAGAGACCATTATTTATTATAATAATACAGGTACTCCGGACTCTGGACATTCGGACCCAATTTCCAAGTGTTTGTTCACTTGGGGGCTCACCGTGGTTTTGTCGGTTTTCTTTGCACTTTTTCATTTGTTTCATGGTTTTGTTTTATTTCTTTTGTGTGATTGAGCCCTTAGTTTTAGGATCTGCTTGACAATAGTATTAGGTACAAACACTTAACTATATTTGCATGGCCTATAGTCTATGTTTAGATCTAGTCAAAATCCAATTGCTTCTTATTTGGATTAAAGATCAAGCGTCGAGAGAAGTGCTATACAATGCTTGCAAGATCCGCTGTGACGGACACCGATGCACTTCAGAGATCGGACATTTGGATCTCTCTTCTAGATATTTAGCATCTGGTTCTTCACGATAATAGCAATTCCTCATCGTAGGGCGATTTCATCAGCTTGCATTTACATATAGTGTAGGTTTCAATTTTGCTAAGCATCTTTGCATGTAGAGTGCTGGAGGCAAGGTGAGCATTTATCCATTAGCATTCATCATTGTTTTTGTCTCTTGCATTGCTTTTTCACCTCTCTACCTCTGATTTTGATCACTTAGGTGCTTAAAGGAATCGACTCCTCGTTAGGCACGCACATTTCTCACTGAAAATATAAAAAAGTGATAACTAATAAAATTGGGACTACTAATATTACTTGAACCTAAAATTAACCAAAAAAGAAAAAAATCCTATCTTGGTGTGAGTAATCCCCTCATTGTCTTCGGTTTTATCTGCTTGCGTACACACTAAGGATTAGTGCCAAAATCCCATTCAGCTTCCTAAGTGCTTGTACAACTTTTGGACTTCTCACCTAACTCCAAAACATATAAGATAAAAAGACCGTATTTTTGCGATCTTCACCGAGTTGAGTAGGTGAATTGAGGGGTTTGTTTTGTGTGAGTTCGTTTGTGTTTGATTGTGTGTATTCTAGATCGCCTCTGCGCATTTGTGCCTTTTTCTTCACGTCTCTTGATTTGACCTTCGTGCTCTCCCGATCATTTCCTTTTGTTTCGAGATGGTCGATTGGAGCATTTTCTATCCTAACTTTGCGGATCCCTCATTCTCTCCCGCCGGTCCACCTCACTTTTTCTAGGAATATTTTGCTCCTGATTTTTGTACATATTCGCCTAACCCACTATTTCAGGAATCAGACTTTGACCTTCACCAATCATTTCCACCACCATCTCCCACACATTTCGATAACCCGCTCTTCCTTGAGTATCCTGATCTGGAATGTGATTTTTGTCCACACCCACCGCCCACATTCAACGCACCCGATTATGAGATTTTGGAGTCACCTCTGATGGTTTCCACACTTGAGACCTTGAATCCGATGATGGAGCATATGAACTCGAGGATGAATGATCTCGTTAGCATAAATAAGATCCAGTATGATGCTCCTTCTTTGAGGATTTGGATTCATTTGAGAATCATCAAGAGAGCTTGTAATCACCCAAAATAAAAATATGAGAAATTTTAAAATCCAAAAAGAATTCGGGAGACTTTTGGTTGAGTCAGACTGTGAGGAGAGGGTCCACTTGCCAGATCATCTGCCCACACACTCATTCACATCTTGTCCAACAATTGACCTCGAGGATGCCACTGTACAGACTGCTTTTGGCATTCCTCGTGTATGTGATGATTATGATCTCCTCCCTTGTATGGAGGAGATCCAAAAATTCAGAAAAATGATGACGGAACTTGAAGTGGTGGCTGCTATTCATGAGATCATTGATGCCCCACTTCAGTAGGCCATGATCCAATTATCTGCTCCTCATCATAAGAAGAGAAAGCGAAGGAGCAGATCTGAGCGTTGTATATTGACCATGGCCACTACTTACGCCATCACGCACTGTCCCATTCCTAGGAAAAGGAACATAGCTACACCATTTATTAGCCGTACCATCTCTGACCACACATGTGATCACACTCTCCTGGATGGCGGTGCTTCGATTAGCATCATACCCTTCTCGTTGGTACAATCTCTTCACTTAGGGCCTCTAAAAAAAGACCAGGATGATCATTCAATTTGCTGATGAATCTATCAAGAGGCTGAAGGATGTCCATGAAAATGCCATCATTTTGATTCAAGGCACGAGCTACCATGTATATTTTGTCGTATTGCCCATGGAGACTTCTATTGGGAGCACTCTCCAATCATCCTGGGACGACCTTTCCTCACCTCTGCGAGGGTCATTATTTATTATGGATCAGGAGAGATTCACTTCCGTCCTGTTGACGAGAGCGAGGTAATCTTCTCTACACCCACTGCTGACGAGAAACTTGCACCTGATGTGACTTCACCGATCTTAGTTGACCCCGAGGACCATGACCTTGACAAGACTATTTGCTCTCCATTATAAGAAGAGAAAGCGGAGGAGCAGTCTAAGCACCATATATTGACCATGGCCACTGCCAACGCCATTACAAACCATTTATTACCTGTACCATCTCTGACCACACATGTGATCACACTCTCCTCGACAATGGTGCTTTGATTAGCATCATAACCTTCTCGCTGGTACAGTCTCTTCACTTAGAGACTCTCAAAAAGACCTGGATGATCATTCAATTTGCTGATGGATCTATCAAGAGGACAAAGGGAATCCTTGAAAACACCATCATTTTGATTCAGGGCACGTGCTACCATGTAGATTTTGTCGTATTCCCCATGGAGACCTCCAATGGGAGCATTCTCCAATCATCCCGGTTTGACCTTTCCTCGCCTCTGCGAGGATTGTTATTGATTATCGATCAAGAGAGATTTGCTTACATCATGTTGACGAGAGTGAGGTAATCATCTCTGCACCCACTGCTGACGAGAGACGTGCGACGAGAGACCTGCGACTGATGTGACTTCACCAATCTTAGCTGACCCCGAGGACCATGACCTTGACAAGACTGCCAGAAATTTTTGTTGTATTTTGGAATCCACTGAGACTCGAGAATTCCTCCCCATGGAGGAAGACTCGAAAAGCATGGACCTCGGAGTTCCTTCTTCTGGTGTGTGGTGATGTGTTGATGACATCTGTGGGATTTACACGATTGATACCCTATAGCTGAGGGCAGATTCAGAGACTAGACATGATGGACACGACTTGACTTCTTTCACTGATGAGTCCGTTCCTATTTACTTAGATTCAGATAAGACTGAAAAGGCCGAATTTGATCTTGTTGCTTTTATCCAGGAATTCAGGCCTTTTGATGAGAAGGATGATTCGGTTGAGAGTATAGAGGACGAACATGATTCGATTACTTCCACTAATGAGTCCGTTACTTTTGGTTTTGATGTAAATGAGACCTCGCAAAATGACACTGACTGCACTTCTTCTGATGCTGATTTCATCCCTTTTCATGATGATCTACGAGACACCCAAGGCCACATCTAGCCATACTACTTCCACTGACCCGTCTGTGCCTTCCCACTCTAGGACCACTGAAGACCTTCACCGTGTCGACCCTGATCGATTTGTGTCATTTGAGGACCCCGATGTCGACTTACACCATATCAGATATATTCCTACAACAGTCTTGCAAGAAGGTTCACTTTCGACCTTCTTGATCCTCTGTATATCCACTCTATTGTATATCCACTTTCGTGTATTCTCTATACATCTCACGTATTGCTCATCCACCCATTCTCATGAGTGCCTTGCTTAGGATGTACTTTGTCCTAAGTATGGAGGGGTGGATAAGCCGAGTGTTCTTCATTCTATTTCATCACTCCTGTTCTTGCCTATACTTAGGGCTTCTTTTACCCTAAGTATAGGGGGAGTGGTGTGTACATCCTCTTCTATCTTCTTGCATCTTCTGATCTCTTTTCTTCTTTTCTTCTTTTCCTTCTCTATTTTCTTTTTATACCGAAAAGGTGTCACCCCTTTGTGTCAGTCTTCTATACTTAGGGCATACTTTGTCCTAAGTATAGGGTGGCGTGCACCCCGAGTTCTTTCATTCTTTGATCCTCTCCATTGTCTCCTCTTCTTGTCTATACTTAGGGATATCTTACCCTAAGTATAGGGGGAAACAGTCTGAGTACGATCTGTTCATTCCCACCCTTATCCCTCCCTGCTTTGTATACAATCTGATATACTTAGGATTAGTTGATCCTAAGTATAGGGGGGACGGTCAGCTTCTTATTCGTTCATTCATTTCTTCGTTCATTTATTCTTTATACTTTTGTATACTCAGTACAAGTTATGTCTTCTCTTTCTCTCTGATCTATGAGGACATAGCTCAAGCTAAGTATAAGGGGTCATATATACTGCGTATATACTTTAGCCATAACTCGTACTTTCGTATTTTTATTAATAATTACGGCTAAAAATACTATTAAATTCATTAAAACACTTAATAAAAAGATGTCGATTATTCCTCAAATTCTTTTTGTATTTACTGATTAATAAATCTGGTAAAATATTTTTTGTAAAATGTTTGAAAAATAGTTTGAAAGTCTCTTTAAAAAATCTTTTGAAAACTATTCGGAAAACATTTTGTTCAATATTTTCAACCTTTGTAAAAATTGTTTTGTTTGTAAAATTTATTATTTTTGTGAAATAAAAATGATTAAAAGACAAATTGCAAATGGTTTGAAAAATGGTTGCAAAAATATTTTCAAAAATCTATAGATAATGTTTGAAAAACCTTTAACAAAATGATTTTCAAATGTGTGTACATGTTTCTCAAAAATTGTTTGAAAAACCTTTTTTAAATAAGTTTGTGGAATAATTACGTTACACTAAATTTCTTTATTAAATTAATATATATATATCTATAAAATTGACCACTTACTCCTTGTAAATTCTTAAAAATCCAATTCTTGTAAATATAAGATGCATCCCTGTGTAAATATTTTTATCCAATCTTTTTTGATTACGAAAATCACAAAAACATTTGCAAAATTTAAATACCAAAAACATTTGCAAAATCTTTCTGAAAAATACAAAAAATGCATATGCATCATCCTTTTCAAAAATCCATAAAAAGGTCAAAATCTTGAAAATTGCATCCCAAAATATTTTTGCATTCTGCATAGCATTTGCATAGCATTGGCATTTTTCGGATTGCGTGTGATAATTGAACAAGTCTATGTAAAATCCGAAGATTGGAGCTTGGTTAGACCTTAAATCTACCTAATAACAGGAACCTTATAGGAGCTGGAATTGAGGTACTTCAGGTCTAGTTGACTTAATTCTTTGAGAATTGCGAGACTTGGTTCAATGGATTCTTGACTGCCTAAGTAGATCATTTCAGAGCACATGCATGACTCTTGTTGATAATGACCTAACTTGAACACCTGCACCTTTCACTTGGCTCAATTCTGTTGAAGTGGTGAGGGGATTGGATTTGCCGATATGAGACGCATACAAGTGGAAACATTTGTCCTCCTCTACGGAGGGAAGTGCACCCCAACCCATCTAGTGATGATGAATTTTGAAGACAGAAGAGTGTGGGTTGTAATAAAGCTTCAAAAGAGGGATAGTCTACTGGCTCAAGAGGAAAAACTCCCTATGTAAATGCTGCTGCATATAGTATTTAAAAAAACTCCAAAAAATGGACAGGCCTGATTGAAAATAAAATGCCTCCCGGAGTATGTGTATATATTTGTATAGTCAATAAGAAAGCTTGAGCTTCAAAGTCAAAACATGTGAGCATGTAGTTGGATGACTTGACTATACTGATCTTACATCCTAGGATAGGTAGCTACACTGGCTACCGTCCATTCTTCTCTTCACCCCATCCTCTTGAGCTGGTTCTCACTTGAACTTAGAAGGGAATACCCCACTCCTCGAGGAAGGAGTTGCTGTATTAGGGAATTACTGGGTTGTCATGCTGGAGAAGCCAATCTCTTTGTCATTTCAGTTGGGGAGAGCCACTATCACTTACACTGTACGAGTCAGATTCATAGTCGTAAGGGTTTGCGTATGAATTGAAGTATTCTGACCTGGCTATTGAGGGGACTTGAGCAGAGTTTTGGGATTCTCAAAGGCTGTTGGATTTCAAATCCGATTCCCATTAAGGTTCTGCCCGCACTAAAATTCCAAAGGTCCAACTTAAAGCTCCAAACTTTGATTTTGTGAAGACAAGTTTGATAATTAAACTTCATCCAATTTCTTTCTTTTTCTTTTTTTTTCTTTTTATTTTCTGCATTTATTACATAAGTGTTTGCTAGGGACTAGACAGGCAAGTATAGGGGGTGATGAATAGTCCATTTCATCACCTTTATTCTATCATTTTGGCCTTAAAAACCCTAGTAAATGCATGTAAATACCCTTAATTCTTGCATTTTAGCATTCATGCATTGTGGTGTAAATAGTGTATAAAATATAATTTTTAATGCCAAAATTATAGAATAAAGAAAATAAAAGAAAAATAATAAATTATTGATTTTTTTGGCCCGAAACCCCGAGACCTAGGCATCTCGATGACTAGGTCAACAAGGAATAAAGTAGGGGAAGACAAGGACCAAAATACAATAAAATTCCCTTTTATTTATTCATTTTTATTCATTTTTGGGACTTATTTTTAGTTCCACTTTATATATCTCAAGTAAAGAAACTTTGAACATGAAAGTTATGGATAATAAAAAGAAAAATACAAAATTGATTTCACACAAAAATAATATACAGATAAAAAGTTATGGTCTGAATAAGATTCCAAAACCCCAACTTCCCAGACCCATATCTCTCAAATAAAAACTCAAAATGTATCAAAATCACGTTTAATTATATATAACTTTTTTAATAAGCTATTTAATGAAGGTAGTTTCATATTTTTTGGAGTTACGGTGTGAAAGTTAGGTTTTGGACCCTATTGTATACTTTTTTTAAAATATTCATTTTATTTATATTCATTATTTTTATAATTTATATTTTTTTTATAATTTTGTAAATAATATTTATAGTACATGTACATATTAAAACAAGAATAAAACACTAAAGAAAATGCAAAAATAAAATACGTAAAGAACATATAGATGAAATACCTATAACTATACATGTATAATTAATATATCTAGTTATTTAAGTGTATGTATCATATCAGAAAAATAAAATAAAAATATATTTATGTTTATAAAAATAAGTTATAAATATACAAAATAATAAATTAAATTATTAAAATTAAAAATAAAAAATAAAAATAAAAAATTAAAACAAATAGGTAAATATACCTATAATATAGCCCTAAAAACTAACTTGCAATTATAAACCTCCAAAAAACTAATAAAAATCATAATAAAATACTTTATAAAATAATATATATTTTTTATTTTATGACTTAAATTAATAAAATCGATTATTATTTTTAATTGATTTTTGAATCATTTTCCAGGATTTTCCTGGTTGGTCCATGTGGACTACCCAGGTTGCGGCTAGAGTTGACCTGCGTTCAACTCTCTGCCCAATGTCCTGGCATTGTCAGACCTCGTTCTTGCCCCATCTTCGCGATTTTTTCAAGGCTTTTCCTTGCACCATTTCGTGATTCTTCCTTCAACACTTTTCTTCCTCGATCGTCGAGCATACACACCTATGCGTTTATTTCGATCTTCAGATCGCGGATACGCTCGATACGCCCCGTTCTCGTCACATCACTACCCTGTACATAACTGACCCTTCTCCTCCATTCAACCTTTGAACCCTTTTCGACCTAGCAAGAACCTTCTTCTCGCGTGCTCTGGACGAGAGATAGTGACAAGATCTCCTCCAACCATCTAGGAGGCGTTGCGCACAGCCGAGGAGCATCTCGACCTATCTCTGACCACCTTTGACCGTTGAGGTTCCCACCTCTGGTTCTCCAACCATTGAGAGTATTCTTTCTCTATTTGTTTGCATTTTTGTTTAGACATATCTTTAGAGTTCGATTCCTCGTAATCCTTTTTTATTCTTTGCTGTCGATCGCCTCATCCGCTGCTCGCCTGAGCTCACTCTGACGAGCTCCCATCTCGCATCCTCCGCCTCCATACCACCCCTTAGCTTTTATTGTAGGTCCATGCAACTTGAAAGCAGCTAGAGCTCGTTTTGGGAGTCTCTTCAAAGTTCCTGGAGCTTCCTTGCTCCGACGGCCTCGCGCGAGCCCTCCGGCCTTCGCTGGGGATTTCTGGAGCCACCAGCACCTCGAGGACCCCTGCAGGAGCGTTTCTGGATTTTTAGATCTCCAAAGACTGTCGGAGTAGAGAGGGGGAGGTTGGGGAAGTTCACCGTTGCCGGCCTTCTTCCATGTTCTTCCTCCATGTCTCTCCACCGTTGGATCCCGTGTAGATGCCAAACGCTTCAGCCACCATCCGATCTCCTTGCTCCAGCACCATCGATCATCTCGTGGAGATCTAATCTCAACTGCAGAAGACGAACCGTCATCTCGCGTCCAGGCCCCGACACATGGCATAAGTGAATTGAATCCAACCGTCGGATCGCGCCCTTGGCTGGGGTATTTTGCATTTCAACCCCACAGTTTTTGTAGTTTACTTTTTACTGCTTAAACTTCCAGGTGCAGTTCTTTAATTTTGTAAAATTTATAGAAAGGCCCTCAAACTTCTTGTAATTACAAACAGGTCCTAGCCACGTCCCCTCACGTGGGTGACCACGTGAGGTGGACATTTTGTGGCTTAGCCCCTAGGGCTTTTCTTATTTATGTTTAGTCCTTAGACTTTTATTTAAGTTATAACTTTTTGATAAAATTGCAAACAAGCCCCCAGGTTTTATAGTAATTACGTTTCATCCCCACTAGTGGCGTACCTGATCACACATGTAATTTTGGTGTTTTTGCAGAGAGGCCCTCCCGGGTTTCGTATTTTATATTTGGTTCAAAAAGTTGAATAATCAGTTATAATATTTTTGTGAAAATTACGCTTTGGCCCATGGAACTTCAGTTATTTACATTTATACCCCTACTAGTGTTGAATTTTCTCTTTATTTTTTGTATTTATTTCATACATCTATATTGCTCTAAAAATACATAAAAATTGGTATAACTTCTTGGTGCATTCTTCTTTAATGCCAATATTTTTATTTTGCATTTGAAGATATTTACTATTTATAAAAAATTAAAAAACACACACTTTTGTCCCAGTTTGTAGAAGAAAATACATAAAATTTATAAAAACTTTTTGAAAATTACCAAAAAAATACATTTTGTTTATTTATGTGTTTTTGACCTTCAGACCAAAAAGCACTAAAAAATAAAAGAAAACTCGAAAAATAGAAGAAACATCTAAAAACCTTTATTAAAAATTATAAAATCCATAAAAATAAAAAATTTGTTTTTTATCTCTGAATTTTCTTTATTTTACTATTTTTTAAAATCAGTTTAGCGAATTTTTGACACTATTTTCTATTTTTAATCTCCATTTTAATTTAGACTATTAAAATATTCCCTATTTTAGGGTAATTTTTGACTTTAAAAAATATTAAAATTAGCAAAAACTCTTAATAAAAAAAATAGTAAAAAATTATTAGAAACCCAAAAATATTTTATTTTCTTATTTGAACATTTTTGTTAATTTTTATTGCAATCCTAGCTTATAGTGTATATACTTCTTATATAGCTTATTATATATATTAAAAGAAAAGTAAAATATAAAAATTTAAAATAGAAAAAGAAAATACAAAATCAGAAAATTAAAATTCAAAATAAAAATATAAAATCAAAAATAAAATAAAATAAATTAAAAATAGAAAACCCACAAAAACATGAGATATATAGATAAATACATCATATTCTCATTTTTGCGTTTTTTTGCCCGATCTATCCTGCATGTTCCCAGTGTTCGACACTCTAGAGGTACTTGCACCTATACACATATTTGTTATAGAGTTATAATAAATTTTAACTCCACATTTACTTTTTATTGTGGGTAAATTGTTATTTTAATTCGGATTTCATGTGGTCAATTCAACGATTGTGTCCCCGCCTTGTGTGGAACATAAGATCGCTCGATTTTTCGGGTTAAACAACCAATCAAGATGACATGTGAGCATAGACTTGCAGACTCAAAGAGTTAAGTTACTCAACCTGAAAAATCTTAACTCCAGTTCCTATATGGTTCCTCTAAAATTAAGTAGATTAAGGTCAAATCAAATCCATCTCAGCATCTATTCATAACTCAGTTTATAACCCACTTACTTTTCACATTGCATATGCTAGATATGCAGATGAGATGCAGATGACATGCAATATATGAATGAAGTGAATGACACACATTTTTTTAATGCAATGATGATATGCAAGAGTAAATAAGAAGCTTATTTTTTCCAATTTTTTTCATCATTTTCTTTTCATTTTTTGTATGCCTCCTATTTTATAACAATTTTTACAAAATTATTTTTTACAAGAATTTTACAAAACTATACACAGTTTATATACAATATACATATTATACAAATATACATGCATTTTACAAAAAGTTTTTTTCCAAAGAATTCTACAAGTATTACATAAATTATACAATATACATATTGTACATTAAATTTACTTTTTTTTCCATTTTTTACCCATCCCGTAATTATTGTATAATATATACAATAATACACGAAAGTACGAGCTATGGGTAAAGTATATATGTAATATATACATGCCCCCTATACTTAGCATTTGCTATGTCCTTAGAACACAATAAGCAAGGAAAAGATAGCTCGTGCTAAGCGTATGAGAGCTAAAATATCAAAAAGTATAGAAGTCGATCCGCTCCCCATACTTAGGCTATGGAAGCCTAAGTGTAGAAGAAGATAAAAAATGGGGCTGATGAGGTTGAGAGGGGAAATGGATGAGTATATATACATGACGAGCATTAGTCCCCCATACTTAGGCTCTGGTCAGCCTAAGTCCAGGACAGAAGTGAGTGTGAGAACCGATGAGATATGGAGAATATACAAATAATGGTGAAGAGACTCAGGTCACTCTCCCCCCATACTTAGGATCTGGTCATCCTAAGTATAGCCATGAAATGAAATGATATGGAGCTTAGGAGAGTGATACGAATCACTGGGGAGGGAGGGAAATAAAAGAAAGAAAATATATACAAGGAGGAGTGAGAATATACAAGGATTAAGAAGGTTTGTGGCGAACCTTCTTTCGGGTGCGAGGAGGTGTGTAAGATACATATGTGTCACTGTCGGAATCGTCCTCAAATGAATAATAGTAAGGTGAAGGGATCATCCAACGAGGATCAGCACACGACAGCTTGCTCAGATATGGCTTAAGAATAGCCAAATTGAGCTCACTCATAAACCACTTCATACGGACTCGATGAAGATTCCTTTGAATATTCCTTCTCCGATATGTTGAAGGAAACTTTCTTAGTCGGTTTTCTAGAATCTGAATCATTGAGAGGGAGAGGAGAGTGACACGCCTTGAGGGGTTCAAGGGAACACCTAAAGGAATCAATTCTCGACTTCCTCTCACTGGATAACCGATTAGAGGAAGGAGCATCTGTGTTTTTGGGTGGGGTCAATTCAATACTGGTTGTTGGCTTTGAAGGTCTGGAATGTGGTGCGGTGCTAACCATGGGTTCCTCATCAGACGAGTCACCATATAGATTGTATTCCTAAAGGGTCAACACACGTCTCAAGGTGGTGCTAGTGATCGCAGTAGGCTTCGCATTAGGAGTGATGAAAGTAGCACGAGTCAATGGTGTGTGGGGCGTCTCTGATCCAATGGTCAGCTCGACAGTCAGTATCTCAGGTGTAACACAGAGGTCGGACTCATTTATCTCGATGGTCACGACTGTCAGCAACTTTGTTGGTTATCTTAGAGTAGAGTCTGTCAGAGAATGGATGCGATCGGAGTGCTCCCAATGCTGTAAAATCGATTTCCCGAGTCTCACAATCTATAGTTGCCTTAGTCGAGGCTAACAACAGCTTCATGAGAATAATAGGAGACTGGGTAAACTTGCCTCGGTGCTCAATGTCAATGACCGTGAAGTCTACCTAGAGTAGAGCACCTTGGCAAGTAATTATGACTGAAATGATTCCTCTCGACTGTTTGATAGATCGATCAGCCAGCTGAACAATCTCTCTCGACTTTCTGATTGACCTGAGTTTGACCTTGTCTAACACATAGGTCGAGAGGATATTTATCGCCGAGTCATCATCATTTCTTGCATGGGTAAAGGTAGTGTCTTTGATTTCACATTCAACCCTAGGTAATCACCTTACTCTACAGCTTTTGTCTTTCTTCCCATCACCAAGGAGGTGGATATAGACACTATGTGTCTACGACACAACCACGAAGGGTCTGACGTACAATCCTCATACACGCATGAGTTTTCGAACGGAATCTGCTGGAAATAAAGCAATTTTTACAAATTAAAATAAATACAGAAAAGAGAAAAGAAAACAAAGGAAAAAAATCTCGAACTCTACACTCTCTCACGACTCGACTCGATCATAAATTTATGTAATTTTTAGTCGACTATTTTCCCAGAAAATGTCGTCCTCTGAAGCTCTTGAGTTGCTCGACTAAGTGGCTTCTACGACGTGTCAGGTCCCTCACACAAAAATAAGATGGTGGTCAGAGAGAGATAGACCAATAAAGCAAACAAAATAAAATAAAAAATGCCAAAAAATAAATATAGAAATATGAACAAGAAGAACCGGGGGTCAGACTTCCCGGGGGTTTTAAAACCTAAAATCGAGATTTACTAACCGTTCCTCCCCGACAACGGTGCCATCTGATAAATCCCATATTTACACTTCGTTAATTTTCTGGAATTAACTTGAATTTATTCGTTGTAGTCGGGCAAAGTTGGATTAATAAAAAACTACTAATTAATTATTTTTCCAATTAAAGCAAGCAGTCAAATATTTTTACTTGGGAAAGCCTAAGGTTGAACTCACGGAGGCTATTATTTCCTTAGGTTGGTTTTTAGTTGGTCTAGAAATCAAGTTTTCAAAGAGACATTTTTTAGTATTTTTAAAAGCAATAAGTGAGCAAAATGCAATTTGGACTAAGTTTGGGGACTAAAATGTAAATTACATTCAAACAGTGTCAAAAAATTCTCAAACTTGGCCAGAATGTGAAATGAGATAAAATTAGACTACTATATTTTTTTGGAATTTGTGGATGCAAAATAATTTAATTATGAATTAAATATGCATACTAGGTGATTTTGAGTTAATTAATTTTAGTAAATACCAAACATCAATATTTTCCAGAAATTAAACTATCCTAGATAGGTCTTTTTGAGAGATATCTAGAACAATTTTCAATTCCTAAAAATACTATGTGAGGAATTATCTAAAAATCAATTACTAAATTCACCATTTCATTTATTCTGACCTCGATATAAGTGCAAATACATGAAATTTGAGCACACTGTAAAGCAAACTAAAATCTACCTAATGCGATTTTTTAGATTAGCGAATATTCAAATACCAAATTAGGAGAATAAAATGGGTTAACTATGCAAGTTTCTACCTAATTAGTTATAATAAATAGTTCACTGATCACAAAAATATAAATAAATGCTCATTAGATAGAAAATGAGTTGCTCTACTACATGCTATTTTTGAAAATAAAAATTGATGCCAAATGAAGTTTCAAATTAATGCTAGAACACAAGGTTCTCACTACAATTATGAAAATAAATTTAATGAAAGGAAGTATGCGAATGCAATTACCAAAATAATGTGGGGCTTTCTTGCAAAATTTCCAGTACGACACGTGCCCTTTGGATAGATTTGAAACTCTGTGGATTCCTAGGGCCTTCTTGCAATTTTTTCCAAGCAGCCACGTGCCGAGCTTGTGACCCTTGGATGGTGGGAGCAGTGCGCAAATTCCTGAGATTGTGAGGGACATGCAAGCAATTTTCCAAAAAAATCTATGCCCCTCATGTGAGCCCTATGGATTCCTTTACTTTTATTTTTATTGTTCTTCATTCTTTTCAAGAGATGGCGGTGACCGAGCCGGTGCGGGTCGACGGCTGGGCATCTAAAGTCGGTGCCGCGAGGGTGTATGGCCACTAATGCATTGGTGCGGAGCACGGCTAGTCACGCTATTATGGCTGAGCAGCTCCAAGTAGCTCCAATGCAGGGAGTCAAGGGAGGTTTCACAAGGAGATGCTGGCGGTGTCCCAGTTCTCACTCATGGCGGAAGGAGATGCTGGAGTCGAGACGATCAAGGGTGGCCTGCGGTTGGGAGTAAGCTCGGCTAGGGGAAGATGCTATGGCATGCTGCTTGGGCATGGAGTCCAGCGAGACGTACAACCCGATGAGGGTGAAGGCGAGGGCGTCTAGCTGCTATTGCGTCTGTACGGAGCGCGGTTGTTCATACTGCTACAGCTGAGCAGCTCCAAGCTTCTCCAATGCGGGGAGTCAAGGTGAGGTTCACGAGGAGCTGCTGGCGGTGTCGCGGTTCTCGCTCGTGGCGGAAGGCGACGCTGGTATCCGGACGGTTGAGGGTCGCCTGCAGTTGGGAGCGAGCTCGATCGGGGGAAGCTGCTGCAGCGTGCTGCTTGGGCCTGGAGTCCGACAAGACATGCAAGCTGAGGAGGGTGATGGCGAGGGCATCTGGCCACTAATGCATCGGTGTGCAGCGCGGCTAGTCACCCGCAGGCCGTACGTGGAGGAGCAGACAGGCCGGCGGCTACAAGAGGTATGGGTTGGAGCTGAAGGGACGGAGCCATGATTGGATGAAGGTGGTCGGACACACGCAGACTGGAGGCGTGTGGCATTGGTGGGGTGCTGCAACAGACACTAGTCGCGGTTGTGCACGAAAGAGAAGGATGTGTTAGCTAGCAATGCATTGGCGGCCGCACGCGAGCATGCAGGTTGCGGAGTTGGTGTATACGGAGGAAGGTGGCGGAAGATGGGTAGTGAAGTAGAAGGGGATAAATAGAGAAATAAATGAAGAGCAGAAGAAGGAAGAAGGGGAAGAAAGAATGAAAGGGAAGAAGAAGAATACTACTTGGGATGTCTTCGCCTGGGAAGGTAGAGTGGCTGGTTGTGTCCGCTCCCGGTCCTCGCTTCTTGTGACATCCGACGATGTGTCAAGAGGCTCGAGCAACCCATCGAATGGAGCTGCAACCAGGCTCACGAGAGCCTCAGATCATGCATGAGATGGTATTAGTCGTCGCTCGACTTGAGACTCTCTTCCTCGTTGTCACTGATGCAAGAAGAAGGAGCTCACAGTCTCTCTCGTGAAATGGCGGATGATGAACGCAAGAGGTGGAATAGGGTGATTTATGGGCTGTTGACTACAACCTTGCACCGCAAGGCGCAGATCTGCGGTTGGCGAAGAGTTAGTGGGTGAGTGCGATAGTTGCACAGGTGGTTACCGTATGGATAGGGGAAGAGAGGGTCGAGTGGTTATGCATCCACGAGTCTACATGCATTCGTTGGAAGCGGAGAGAGAGTGCGAGAGGGAGGAGAGGGAAAGGCGGGATAAGGGGATACATGCATGGAATGAGTGAGGATTGTGGAGACAGAGAAAAACAGAATGGGCCACGTGCATGGGATATGCATGGGGGGAGAGAGAGAAAGACATAGGAGAGAGTGAGGAATGGTGGCGCCACGTGGCGTGCACTGTTGCGGCCACGTGACGGGGGTTAATTAAGATATATAATATAAATAAAAATAATTAAAATAAATTATGAAAAAATAAATAAATAAAATAAAAATGAAAAATGAGGGTGACACATGGCTACTCCAGGAAAATAAAAAATTAAATGTAAATAAAAATAAAAAGAAATAACAAAAGGGATCAAATTAAAAAGTGATCAACACAAAAGTTGCTCGTCTCGACGAGATCTACAACTTTCGTGTACCATGTTTTTATCTTTTGCAATTTTTTTTGACATTTTTAAAAAAAATCAAAAATAAAATTAAAGAAATAATTAAAGGAATATTTACATCTTAATCTAATTTTTTCAGATTTTTAATAATTAAGAAAATAAAAGAATAAAATAAATGGAAGTTTAGTCAATATCTACAATATACAATAGGGGTCCAAAACCCAACTTTCACATATGAACTCCGATTTTTGTGAAATTGGTCATTTTGAATGTCTTTGAATGTATATTACTTTAAAAGTGAGTAGACCTAAATCAGACACTTTATGAGAGAGATATGCACATTTTAGTCCATCTGTCTGAGAATTAGGTTTTGGGTTTATTTGTCAACATTTCAAGTTAGTAATTTTTTATATTTTTCTTTTATTCTTGTTAGTAATATGTACACAATGGAGTTAGTTTTTTTATATTTGGAGTTGGTATAAAATAGATACAAATAGGAGAATTTAGCTAATATACATGTGAATATTGATGAATATGCTTTTCATCATCTTTATTCATTTATTTTAGCAAAAAATCCCTTATAAAACACCGGTATATAATAATTGTTGGACATACGAGCCCACAACGAGCCATTATGCAATAAATGTTATTGCGAATATCATTCCCTGATCTGAAATGAAGAATAGATAATTTGCATAATAGGTCCGTTAGTACAATTAGGGTTATGTACCATGGCCATCTTGATGATCATACAACTGTTGATTCAAATATTGAATCATAGAGGCCGGTGCTTGGATGAACATCTAAAGAGTTAGATTGAGGAGTCATCAAGCACTGTCAAATGATTGTTGAGAGATGATCTCCAGCCGAAGTAGGAGATGTCAATCCTTTCTCATTTAGGCTGATATCTGACCGACCTCTTGATGCAGGTCCTCTGCATGGGAATAGAGATTCGGAGGTGTCAGATTAGTTAGGTTAAAGAGTTGACCTAACGAGATCGAGATAACCAAAGTCCTATAACGTATGCTATCACGATATAGGCACGCATCCTCTGACCATAGATAGATGTGTTACTATATGTCTGAGTATGTACATTTGGCATACCAATAGGTTGATGACCTAATCAAGGTCTATACACCAACGCGCTGGTGTGCATATAAGGGCATATGAGTAATACGATCTCTCAAAGGGATCATACATGTTCAGTTTCTGAACCGAAAGACGTGAGCTCACTCATAATATATTGGGAAGAATCAAATTCCGTGCACGGTCGTCTCGCTTTGGAAGCTTGACTGAATTTGTAAGTTTGATATATACTTTTGGAAAGTATATGATCAAGACCTAGGTATGATATATGCTTTTGGAAAGTATATGATCGACACTGACTCCCAATGATCAAATGAGAAACTTAATGATAAAACCCTAAAGTAGACAGTGTAAAATTGATCTTATACTTCTGGTTTATTCTGAGTCTTCCAGTATGCATGATGTACAGGTATTGGGAATACATGAGGGTGATGTGATCATAAACGATTGTATAACCATGACGCTTCCATTCCTAGGGAGTGATGAAATGGGTCTGGATTGTAGTGACTCCTCTCAGTAGAGAAGTGATCTGATCTTGGTCCAAATATTGGACATTGATATGAATGTGATTCAGATGCAATGAGAAGATTAGATTTACGGTCTTGATTTAATCAAGCGTCTATGAGAGGCCCGAGATCTGGATTTGAGATGCGATCTCAATATCCAAGTCACTATACGTAGAACAATACAATCGCCCTGTCCTTATCTCCAAGTATTCGCGGAGAAAGCGCATTATCCTTGACAGAGTTTAGGATAATTTCATTGTTGATATACGTATCCGAGCATTGAAAAAATGGATAATTAAATGTGATTTAATTATCATGATTAATATGAATTCGATTCATATTATAAACAAAGCTATCTTTGATAATTAAATGTGATTTGATTATCAAAGATGTAAATAATGTGAATATGATTCATATTATTTGGGCACATGAGAATAGAGATCCAAGATGATTAAATGTGATTTAATTATCATGGATATTGAATAATGTGGATAGTACTATCAATATTAATCACATATATTATAAATGTGATTTATAATATATAAGAGAGAGTTGTTTGTAATTTACATTTGTTAATCAAATGTTGATGTGAATTGGATTCACATTGGACAATTAATTGAAAATGTAATTTACATTTTATTTTAGGTTGTGAATGTCATTCACAAATTTCCAATGGTAAGATTGCAATATTCACTAAATAATTATGAATTATTTTGTAGAATAATTTACAACAATTTTAGTTGTAAATATTGGAGATATATGCAATCTTGGAGATTGCATTGGAATCTCCCTTTCCTAATAGGAGAAGGGACATCCACCAATTCCTACAAGGAAAGGGGGGCCGTCCACCCCTCCTATATGGAAGGAGAGATTCTCCTTTCCTTTATCTCCAATATTAGTTGATTTAATTTGAGGACTAAATTATGTTGATTTATCAATATATATTTAATCTCAATTAAATTAATGTTGTTGGTTTTTCCAATACAAATCTTAGCCATTAAAGGAAACACAAATCAATGAGAGCCATTAGATTTGTGTTGCCCATGGATTGAGATCCATGGATCCCAAAATATTATAAATAGAAGGGCACCCCTTTGCTCTTCTTTACACAATGAGAACATAAGTCTCTCCTTCTCTTCCTCTCTCTACACGCCTACTCTCTCCCTCTCTCTCATATGGCCGTCCACCATGGATGCCCTAGAGGGAGTCTCCATCGCTGCAGCGTCGTCGTTATGCTGCCCTATCGTTTGCTCATAGATCTCTGTCTCCTTCGGTGCATCTCGCTCGTGAAGAAGACATTGGATCTCGTGTGTCGAGATCAGGAGATCCGCTGCTTGGATCATCAACATGGATTGCGAGAAGCACGTGTTTCATCAACACACTCGCAAGCGTCTCCTCCGTCGGATTGGACTTGAGACATGAGGTCTATTCGTTTAGAGATTCGATCGCAACCACGCTTCAAGAGGTAATCCTATTACTTGTTTGTGGTTTAGACGAAACGATCCGAGAAGTGTTCTTGGATCATGTGGTTTTGTTACATGAAAAAATTTTAATTTCTGCTGCATAAAACAACTAATGCGACTAGTCGTTCCTCGTCGTATTCGATACGACGCTCACGCTTCCATGATGCGCTTGAAGATTATCCCATATCATTCAAGTGGTATCCGATCCAGGTTGAAGGTTTTGGATACGATCCGTAAACCTAGGATGACTTGGGTATGTTAAGGTTGCGAAAGTTTTTGTCGCATTTAGTTTTCGCACATCTGTTTAATGAATAAATTCGACCCTGTTTAAAATATTTAAACACCGAATTAATCACTTGGATTTTGTTCCCATTAAATAAGGAAACCATAGGATCTGAGTTTACGTAATTCAGATTCCGTTTGCTCGAGATATGGTCGTTTTAATGAACATGTATTCACTGTTGCGGGAGCTGCGAATCTTAACATGATTAATGAGTTTATTACTGTTTTGATCCACCTTGAAATGCGTGAAATATCACTTAGATCTGTCATAAATCAAATTAGCAATCTTAGGAAACTGATTTTGCATAATTTGGATTTGTTTTGATTGAGATATGTTAATTTTAGTAAGTAGGGGTCACTACTGAAATTACAATCCTAATCAAGAATCAAGTGATTGTCAATTAGTGAAATTAATTGTTAATTTCATGAAATAATTATGGAAAATATTTGAGAAATATTTAATGATGATTATTTCCTTAATTGACTTGACCTCAACCAATAATTGATTAGATTTGATCTAGATCATAATTGGAAACACAATCAACAAACAACTTGCTTGAATAGGATTGGAAATTAGGTTAGCAAATTTCCTTATAATCAAAATTGTTTTGATTATTACTATATGGTATAATTTCGGTTGAAGAACCGATGATCATCTCAAGTACAAAGTGATTGGCTCGTCATTATTTTTCCTGAGGCAGATATGGTGTCTAGTCGGGGAGCGTTGGGGTAGCAGGTTGCACCGGTTGCGGTCCGTCCCACTCCCGCCGGTACTGGCCATGATAGCGGGTAGGGAACAAATGATGCTTGAGATATCATGATATATTTTCTAATTATTAAAATTCGAATTAATACGTACTTTGAGATAATACCATATATTCAAGTAAATCAAGTTTGTTGATTGAATTCGATTTATAATTAATTTAATGTGAATAAATTAATTATATCCAATTAAAAACACTCTATTTTGAATAGATGTGTATTTTCCTTGTAAGAATTAATTATATGAATATGATTCATAATAACTGATTAAAATTTGAATATGATATGGAGGATCACATAAGTGGCATCCATGGTCTCCCGTTAAGGTAGAGGGTTCCATCGCCAGGGATTGTATGTAGGAGACGCTTGTCCGAAGTGACAGCTCCTGTATGCAAGCACATCTGGATTGGGTTCTTTGCTTCTCGAAAGAGTAAGGCCGTATGCGTAGTGACCCCAATATCGGATCCTCATATTATTAGGGCGATATTGGATTGCACATAGCGAGTACTATTCCTGTTGACAGTTGTTTCAATTAATGATGAGTCAACATCACCTTAGGGGTGGTGGGCCCGGGTGTTAACGACCGAATTGGGAGATGCAAGTTGGACTTGCAAGGTGGAATGTGTTCCCACTTCTTTTTATTCGAGTTACAGATTCTCATATTATTGGGATGTAACAAAGATAAGGAAGGAGATCCCAGATCTTGCTGAGATATAATGGTTACTATATCTCTTACATTGAAAGTGATTAAGGGAATGAACTTTCAATGTTGACAAGGCAAGACAACTTTGATGTGGAAATTCCTAATCAAAGTAATATATATATATTATGCAAATTTATTATTTCAGATAATCCTTCTTTAATAGCACTCAATGTTATACTCAATAATAACCAGTAGAATATCATGGATTGGACCAATGATCCAGATATTGTACTTGAAATTGGACACATAATGTGTGTGGTTGCAATGTGCAAGTTCCCTCATAATAATGAGGAATGATAATTAAATAGACAATAGGACTAAAACCCTAGGGTTTGTATGTCTCTATAAGTCTTGATCTCATCGAGTGTACTTTTGAAGTGACATGTCGATAATAATGGTAATTATCAAATAATTCTTATAAAATTCTAAGAAGATGTTCTGGCATACATATGTGCTCTCGACATTTAATCATGAATGACGTGGTTCTCTGCATCATGCAGAATGGTAGCTCTATAAGAGATGATGTATTCAAATTGTTTGAGTACCTACCTGAACCAATGTTTTAAGAGTTTAGATGGATGTAGATACAATGAGTGTCATCATTCTACTATCTATACTCTAGTCATTCATGAAGCTTCAGAATATTCATATTGTATGAATTGAATGAAGCATGTATAAATGTTGAAATACTCTTATATTGGATTTTTTTGATTTCGACATAAGAGATCCTTTTGTCTTGAGCAATGGTTTCTTATAGATAAAGAAAGCGCAGTGGAAGCATGGGTTGGACCCAAGTAAGAAGGAAAGTCAAGGAGTTGACTGTACTTCTGTGACTTCCATATGACATCCAAATAGTTGGACGAATGCCAATACTGCAATAAACTGATGTATTGATAGTGTGACTATCTTGTCTATCTAGGATCCTTAGAGAAGGATCCAGATGGTGCATCAGTATAATCTACATCTACATATAATCATTGAAATTGACTTTCTTATTTGATAAGATCAAAGTCTAATAAGTGTATCTTATTATTCTAATAACACTTGCAATTGGTTGCATATGTATTAGAAGACTATAAAAAATTTGATTTAAAGGTTTAATAGTCATCCACATGGACATTGATGCAATTGTTGCAACAATCTCTATTGGATAGATGGACTTGTTATTTTCATTGGGAGAGCCCTTAGTCTTAGAGAATGTCGCTATGACCTAGACATTAGAATACACTCATTGTTTATTTCTAAATGTTGGAAATAAACATGAATTCTGTAATAGATCTATCATAAAGAGTTATGATGGAGATATTTCAGATAGTAATCTAAAATATAGTGTACTCTACTAAAATTAGAAAATTAATGAATGGTTCATTGACATTTCTAATACTGAAAATTAAACCTTTAGAGATTAATAGGAGGATGAAGATCATTTGACAATGATATGGCATCATGTTTTGGACATATATCTGTTGATGAGATCAATGGACAAGTAAGAGATGAAACTTTAGAATGTCTAAAATTTCAAAACTTGCATACTTATGAATATTGTATTCAAAGTAAAATGTCCAATACACCCTTCTTTGGGAAAGGTGTAAGATGTCAAGGTATTCAGGATCTCAGACATATTGATGTATGTGAATCATCTATATCATAGCAAACATTATGGATATGTGATATCTATTGATGATTATGTATGATATGAGATTTTTTCTCTTCACCTAAGAAACCTTCTACATTTTCAAAGATTTCACAATTTTGGTTTAGAACCAAAGTTTGAAGGAAGATTAAATGAATTTGATCTAATCTAGGTAGTCAGTACCTATTAGATGAATTCATAGAATACCTTATGGAGATATGGATGTCATTCCTTTCTCAATCCTCCTGATGCACCTAAACTCAATAGAGTTGTAGGGAGATACATTTTTCTATCATGTGTGACATGATTTAATTAATGATGAATCTTAGCATAATTACCTCTTAGTTTCCAAGGTATATATGTAGTAGGAACTACAATATATATCCTCAATAAGGTTCCACTTATATATGCTAGGATCTAGCACTAGAGAGTGCTACTTCATTAGGAAAATAAAGGATGGTATTGAATACCTACTTTATGACCTTGAGATTGTTAAACGATTTCATGTCTGAGAATGTGGTTCTTAGATGTGAGACTCTTGAGAATCAATATGAAAATGATGTAAAGGAACTCATTTAGTCTTGAGAAGATAATGAGGCTCCTAAAATTGGAAACTAAAAGGACAATTAAAGATGAAACACTAATACCTCTTCAAATAAGTTTGAAGATGGATTCCGTGTGTCAGTTGAATCTGACAATGATCTGACTTCATGTGATGAAGTTTCAGAAGATCATAGCATGGAAAGATGGATGTTAACAATAAAGTCTAAATTAGACTTCATATACAAGTGTTGTATATGGACCCTCGAGGATCCATCTATATGGGTAAGACCCATTAAGGTGTAAATGGATCTTCAAGAGAAAACCTGATGAAAAGGTAGAGACCTTCAAAGCACGGTTCGTGGTCAAGAGCTGCACACCGAAGAGAAGACATTGCTTGCGATGAGACTTTCTCTCCAGTGACCTTGCTTTAACCCATCAGAATATTGCTAACCATTGCTACACTCAAATAAACTTCTTGTAGTTGGAATATTGGATTTGATGAAATCATAAATGTTATGGTTTCAGATAGAATCTTGATAAACCATATGAAGCTTAGTGGGAGTGCCATTGTCTTCATCGTGCTAAATGTAGATATCCTAATCATTTGGAATGATCTAAGGATGATAATAATAAGTGTTTTATAATCTGGTTGTTTCATACCTCGAGATATGATATCAAGTATACCTCTTAGATCTTAGTTATGAAGTTGTTCAAAAGCAAAGAAAAGTGGGTATTGGAACCGTCATATTAATGGTATACCATGGACATTTCCATGAAAAATTCCAAGAAAGGATTCTTTCCCTCAAGATATGGTACTGACCAATCTAAAGGAATAGCACCTCAAAGAGTTGAGGACGTGGATGCTAAAACTGCTTGCCCTTGTGCATCAGTTTCGAGAATCTGAGTGTATACTAGATGTGTACAAAAGCCAGATGTCTGCCATGCAGTGGGAGTAGTAAACTGTTACTAATCCTACTATGGAGATAAAAACACTTGAATGCAGTAATAACAATATCTTCAAAGATGATGAAACTTAGAGACAATAATCTCAAAGTCCTATCTTCAAAAAGTTTAAGACCTAGTAGATAGTGATCTATAAGGGTCTTAACTGTAGATACCTTAGGAGATAGAGATCTCTAGGAAAAAAGGTATTCTGATAAGGATTATGGAAATACTGGTTATAATAATTATTGAGGTGTAGTGTCAAGGACACTAGGACTGACATGATTGAGTATTGGTTGCATAAGATGCAACATTCGCATTGGAAGTGAACACTGTCACTAGGAGATATGCAAGTGTCGTAAAAGGACTTGGCATAGTTTCTTAGGAACAGAGTGACTGATCAGCTTACCTAGCTATTTTTCTAAATAGCCTATGATTGTCACATGAGTGCGGGTTTAAATGATTAAGACTAGTGGGAGATTGTTGGACATGCGAGCCCACGACGAGCCATTATGCAATAAATGTTATTGCAAATATCATTCCCTGATCTGAAATGAAGAATAGATAATTTGCATAATAGGTCCCTTAGTACAATTAGGGTTATGTACCATGGCCATCTTGATGATCATACATCTGTTGATTTTAATATTAAATCATAGAGGCTGGTTCTTGGATGAACATCTAAAGAGTTAGATTGAGGAGTCATCAAGCACCGTCAAATGATTGTTGAGAGATGATCTCCAGCCGGAGTAGGAGATGGCAATCCTTTCTCATTTAGGCCGATTTCTGACCGACCTCTTGATGCATGTCCTCTGCACGGGAATAGAGATTCAGAGGTGTCAGATTAGTTAGGTCAAAGAGTTGACCTAACGAGACCGAGATAACCATATTCCTATAACGTATGCTGTCACGATATAGGCACACATCCTCTGACTGGAGATAAATGTGTTACTATATGTCTGAATATGTACATTTGGCAGACCAATAGGTTGATGACCTAATCAAGGTCTATACACCGGCGCGCTGGTGTGCATATAAGGGCATATGAGTAATACGATCTCGTAAAGGGATCATACATGTTCAGTTACTGAACCGAAAGACATGAGCTCATTTATGAGATACTGGGAAGAATCAAATTCCACGCACGGTCGTCTCGCTTTGGAAGCTTGACTGAATTTATAAGTTTGATATATACTTTTGTAAAGTATATGATCAAGATCTAGGTATGATATATGCTTTTGGAAAGTATATGATCGACACTGACTCCCAATGATCAAATGAGAAACTTAATGATAAAACCCTAAAGTAGACAGTATAAAATTGATCTTATACTTCTGGTTTATTCTGAGTCTTCCAGTATGCATGATGTACAGGTATTGGGAATACCTGAGGGTGATGTGATCATAAACGATTGTATAACCATGACGCTTCCATTCCTAGGGAGTGATGAAACGGTTCTGGATTTTAGTGACTCCTCTCAGTAGTGAAGTGATCTGATCTTGGTCGAAATATTGGACATTGATCTGAATGTGATTCAGATGCAATGAGTAGATTAGATTTACGGTCTTGATTTAATCAAGCATCTATGGGAGGCCCTAGATTTGGATTTGAGATGCGATCTCAATATCCAAGTCACTATACGTGGAACAATACAATCATCATGTCCTTTTCTCCAAGTATTCGTGGAGAGAGCGCATTATCCTTGAAAGAGTTCAGGATAATTTCATTGTTGATATAAGTATCTGAGCATTGAGAAAATGGATAATTAAATATGATTTAATTATCATGATTAATATGAATTCGATTCATATTATAAACAGAGCTATCTTAGATAATTAAATGTGATTTGATTATCAAAGATGCAAAAAATGTGAATATGATTCATATTATTTGGGCACATGAGAATAGAGATCCAAGATGATTAAATGTGATTTAATTATCATAGACATTGAATAATGTGGATAGTACTATCCATATTAATCACATATATTATAAATGTGATTTATAATATAAAAGAGAGAGTTGTTTGTAATTTACATTTGTTAATTAAATGTTGATGTGAATTGGATTCATATTGGACAATTAATTGAAAATGTAATTTACATTTTATTTTGGGTTGTGAATGTGATTCACAAATTTCCAATGGCAAGATTGCAATATTCAATAATAATTATGAATTATTTTGTAGAATAATTCAAAACAATTGTTGTTGTAAATATTAGAGATATATGCAATCTCGGAGATTGCATTGGAATCTCCCTTCCCAATAGGAGAAGGGACGACCACCAATTCCTACAAGGAAAGGGTGGTCGTCCACCCCTCTTATATGGAAGGAGAGATTCTCCTTTCCTATATCTCCAATATTAGTTGATTTAATTTGAGGATTAAATTATGTTGATTTTTCAATATATATTTAATCTCTATTAAATTAATTGTTGTTGGTTTTTCCAACACAAATCTTAGCCATTAAAAGAAACACAAATCAATGATAGCCATTGGATTTGTGTTGCCCATGTATTGAGATCCATTGATCCCAAAATATTATAAATAGAAGGGCACCCCTTTGCTCTTCTTTACACAATGAGAATATAAGTCTCTCCTTCTCTTCCTCTCTCTACACGCCTACTCTCTCTCTCCCTCTCATATGGCCGTCCACCATGGATGCCCTAGAGGGAGTCTCCATCGCTGCAACATCATCATTATGCTGCCCGATCATTTGCTCATGGATCTCCGTCTCCTTTGGTGCATCTCGCTCGTGAAGAAGACGTCGGTTATCATGTGTCGAGATCAGGAGATCCGCCGCTTGGATCATCAACATGGATTGCGAGAAGCACGTGTTTCATCAACACGCTCGCAAGCATCTCCTTCGTCGGATGGACTTCAGATAGGAGGTCTCTTCATTTAGAGATTCGATCGCAACCACGCTTCAAGAGGTAATCCTATTACTTGTTTGTGGTTTAGACAAAACGATCCGAGAAGTGTTCTTGGACCATGTGGTTTTGTCATATGAAAAAATTTTAACTTCTGCTGCATAGAACAACTAGTGTGACTAGTCGTTCCTCGTCGTATTCGATACGACGCTCACGCTTCCGTGATGCGCTTGAGGATTATCCCATATCCTTCAATACTAACTCCATATTCTTACTTACTTGCATCCGTGTGTAAATATTGTACATTTATTACTATTTTAACCTATAATAAATAAATGAATAATGGAAAAATAAAGAAAAGATAAAAGTGAGAGAGAGGACTTTATATTTGTAATAGATACACGCTGACCCAAACCCCAAGAGAAGGTCAATACTTGGCCTGATCGACCAGGAATAAAGTAAGGGGAGATAGGGTCCTTAATCAGAAAGTCCAAAAAAGGTACTGTGTATATTTGTATACTTACACTATTTTATTTGTACATAAATCGACTCAAGTTAAATAATTTTCAAAACAAAAGTTGTAAATAAAAATGTTTCCTAAATAATAAAGACGTTTGCGAAATAAAATCATGTACAAAATAAAAGTAACCACATCCGGAAAAATCCATAAAGCGATAATTAAAAGACCAATTTTGGCTCCATATGAACTCAAATTGAACTAAACTCACTTCCATTGTATTCCAAATTAAATTATCTTTAAAATGGTTACAATTTCATAATTTTTGGAGTTACGATTGAAAAGTCAGTTTTTTGAGGTGGTTTATGTAATTTTACCATTTATTTGTAAATATTTTTAATAATTTAAAATACAAAAAACTTAATAAAAAAATATAAAAAATTAAAAAAACTAATTTCCTTATTTAACTATGTATATAATGTACCTTATGTATATAGTATATGTATATAGTTGATATTCTTAAATAACCACCATAAAAAATAAAAAAATTAACATTTATTATTTAATTTAATAAAGTGAGAAAATACAAAAAAATTAATTTTTGTAAATAATTTTAACACTTACATCTTTTTTATCTATCTCATTTCGATTTTTCTATCTCTTTATCTCCATTCAATTTTTAAATTCAAACTCAAATTCAAATTCAATTAATCCTCTATTTAATTGGCTCCTCCTCCCTCATTCTCACTTGATCAATCTTTGGTGAGAGGAGTCTATTCTCCGAGAGCTATCTTGTCGCAGAAGGGTGCCTAGACTCCTAGCCGTCCGGTGACAGCGAGTCGACCTTCATCGAGGCGATCACGGTCTTTTCCGCCCCTAAGGTGAGATCCATTTTCTCTTTATTTTAACCTAGTTTAATAATAGTTTATTTTTTTCGTATTTTTTTATTTTGTTGTCATTTCTTTCTAGAACTTAGAATCGCACATCACGATTTGATCTATCCAATCCGATTTTCACCTTCACATCTTGATCTATTCGCGTTCTTATTCTACCTCACGAAATCTTTCAACTCCGGCCGCGTACGGTAGTCAGAGACATGGATCCTTTCCTCATTTTTTGTCGGATCCCCGTGTTGCTATGGGATCTTCAAGGTTTGGTTTAATTGATATATTAAAGTGTCGTTGACCCAAATAATCCCGTGGCAGACAAACAAATTTATTTTTTTTCGCTGCAAAAATAATTACAGAAAAATGTATAGCAAGAGAAATTTTTGCTACTTATTTACCTATACAGTGGACATGATAGAACTCAGGGAGGCTACAATTCCCGAGGGTTATTCAAATAATTGATGAAAATCGATTAGAGAAAAGGCAGGAATCTCAAAGACAAACTATCCTCGGTATTTGTGGAATTTTTTTCACTCTTTTTGATTTTTTAAATTTTTTTATTTCTATTATTTTAATTTTCTGATTTTCAAATTTTTAATGATTTTAATTTTGCAATTTTATTTCTTAATTTTCAAATAAAGAACAATATGCATAAAATAAGAACTACGCTCACCAAACTCTTTTTGTATATTTCAATTATATCAAAATAGCTCAGAAAAATCCAGAGAAAATATTTTTGTATTTTAAAGATTTTGAAATATTTTTGGAAATTTTTGTAGAATTTTCAGATGTTATTGTATTTTTCTAAAATCAAACAGTGGCAAAAATGAGAAACAATGCACAACCTGGAGTAATTTGTAACTTAAAAATATTTTAATGCCAAAAAATCTTGGGAAATATTGTTATGATAAAATATATATATACACCTATAAACAGGAACTGAAATCACGATTTTTGGATTTTTGTTAATTTTTTTATTTTTTATAAGATTTTTGACGTTTTTCAAAATTTTTGACTTTTGAAAAGAATTAATGCGTGAAATTTGGGTAGAAGCTAAAAGACGATGAAGTACAACTATTCTATTTTTTTTGGAATTTTTAGAGAAATATTCGAATTTTTATGAATTTTTGAATTTCAGAAAGAGAAAAGACATTGTTTTTGACTTTTTTATAATAAATAATGATGACAAAATGCAATGAAAAATTTATTCTAAAAAATTATCACATCAGGAACATAGCATGATTTTTGGGAATTTTATTGACCAAAGAAAACATTTATTTTAATAATAAAACAAGCAAAATAATAGTCTGGAAGTTAGGGACTAAACTGCAAATATTCAAAGTTTGTGCATCAATAAATAACAAGAAATAAATATGTAGGAAAATTCGCTATTTACCTAATAAACGTGCCAATTACATGACTTGAATGCTGGAAGGGGCTTCTACGCAATATGCAAGAGTGGCGGGGGTTATACTGCAACTTTTTCAAAATTTTTTATTCCAAAATGCCTACATAGGGTTTCGTTGTTTTCTTCGTTTCTTCAAACAAAAGCCAAAGTAAGAGGTCACGAGCACACCGCCCCTGTTCAGGATAGAGGGACACGACGGGCTCGTATCATGTACGGCAGAGTACGGCTATGCCGTGCAGCTGGCAATGGCGGAGAATAGTAGGGGTTGCACGGAAGGGATCAAGGGCTGCCGCTGCCGCCTTCAATGGAGGAGGTCATGGTCTGGAGCACAATGCCTTGGCGGAGGCGCACGATAGTGTTTTTGATGAGGCGAGGGGGGGACGTCTTGCAGGCACGGTGGGGTTGTGCACGCTGGCTCACGGGCTGGCACGAGAATGGAGGCGATCGAGGGCTCACTCGCGGCGGAGCATGCAGAAGGTGGCGGCACCGCTGGAGGCATTGCCGTTGGCATCAGCAGATAGAGGGCTTCGTGAGCGGTCGGGGGCAACCTGCAACTATTGAGAAGCGACGGAGGGCGACTGGTCTGGTAGATTGGCAGCGTAGCCCCAGAGTGGGCTGAAGGTCGCGTCAATGGGTAACTGGTGTTGGGTGACGTCGACGGCGGCGTTGGAGGCACTAGCACTGCCACAGATAACTTCTTTCTTTTTATTATTTTTTATTTTCAAATGTAAACAGAAACAATAAAAAAACTTTTATTTTTTTCAAATTTCTTTTAGAAAACTGTAACAGAAGAAAACTCTTTCTTTAATAATTTTCTTTTATTTATTTTTTGTTTTTTTATATTTATCCTGCAAAACAAATATTAGAAGGAAAGAAAGAAAATATATTTTTTATTTTTTTAATTTTTTATAAACAAAGTAGGACGTGAAACGGGGATCCGATGGAAAATGAGGAATGGATCCGAGTCTCCGGCCACCGTGCATGGCCAGAGTTGAGAGATCGTGCGAGGTAGAAAAGAACATGTAGAGATCGAGAAAGTGAGAAGAAAATCGAAATCGATGGTGAATCAATTTGTGATGGATTTTAGGATCTAGATAAAAAAATGATGACAAAGAAAAATGCACGAAAATAAACTACCATTAACCTAGAGTAGAAAATAAGAAGAAAATGATGTGGATCTTACCTTAGGAGCAGAAAAGACCTTGATCACCTCGATGAAGGCCGACACGCTGTCACCGGACGGCTCAGAGGCTAGGCACCCTTCTGCGACAAGAAAACTCTTGGAGATCGGGCTCCTCTCACCAAAGATTGATCAACTTGAAAAGATGGATGATGAGCCATATTAATAGAAAGAATGAAATTTGAATTTTTAAATTTTTGGATGAGGATAAGAGATAAGAGATACGAGAAAAGAAAGTTTGAAATGAGATAAAATAGAAAGATAAATGTTAAAAAAATATTTATAAAAATTATCTATTTTTTTGTATTTTCATCACTTTATTTATTGGAAAATTAAATGTGATTTTTTTATGATATTTTGTTAAGAAAATTAACAATATACATATGATATATACATATATGACATTATATGCATGGGTAAATAAGCAAATCGGTTCTTTTTGTTTTTATTTTTTTATTTTTATTTTAAATAATTAGTAAACATATTTACAAATATCTACAAATACAATATGTACAAAATACATGGGAAAATTGCACAAACCACCCCAGAAAACCAACTTTTCACTAGTTACTCCAAAAATTATGAAATCACAATCATTTTAAAGATAATTTAATTTAGAATATAATGGAAGTAAGTTTGGTTCAAATTGAGTTCAGATGGAGCCGGAATTGGTCTTTCAATTATCGTTTAGTGCCTTTTTCCAAGTGTGGTTGCTTTTATTCAATACAAGATTTAATTGTGCAATTATTTTTATTATTTAGGACATATTTTTATTTACAACTTTTGTTTTGAAAATTATTTTGTTTGAGGTCAATTTATGTACAAATAAAATAGTGTAGTATACAAATATACACATCACACACATTTTTTTTCCGAATAAAGACCCTATCTCCTACTTTATTCCTGATCAATCAGGTCAAGTCTTGACCTTCTCTTGGGGTTCGGGTCAGCTTGTATCTATTAGATATATACAATCTTCTTTTTTTTATTTTTTATTTTTCCTTTCTTTCTTTCTTTCTTTATTTTAGGTTAAAATGGTAAGAAGTGTGCAATATTTACACACAAATGCAAGTTAGTAAGAATATGGAGTTAGTGTTATATACATGTATTTTATAAGAGTTTTTAAGCTAAAATAAATGAATAAAGATGATGAAATTCATCATCCCCCTATGCTTTACCTTTCCTAGTCCCTTAGCAAACACTTATTTGAAAGAATAAGTGAAGAAAATGAAAAAGAAAGGGGAAATAAAGAAATTAGGACAATATTGAGTATTGAACTTATCTTCATAAATTATAGTATGGTGATTTGTCAGACCTTTGGATTATTAGTGTGTCGGAACCTTAATGGGAGATGGATTTAAAACCCAACAGCCTCTAAGTTCCACAGGACTCCTATTCATGTCACCTCAACAGTCAGGTCAGAACAATTCTATATACACAAATTCTTATGACTATAAATCTTTACTTGTACAGTGTAAGTGAGATATTGCTCCCCATCTCAAAAGTAGCAAAAAAACAACCTCCCTGAAAAAGGTAACTCTAGTTCCCCAGTCTAGTAACTCTTTCCTCGAGGAGCGGGGATATTCCCTTCTAAGTTCAAGTACAACTAGCTCAAGAAGAGGAGATGGAGAAAAGAATGGACGGTAACCAGTGTAGCTACCTATCCTTAGATGCATGACCAGTTTAGCCAAGTCATCCGTTGCAAGCTTACAAAAATTTGTCTTTGAAACTCTTATTATTTTTTTCTCTTTTTTTCTTTCTTTCTTTCTTTCTTTTTTTAGTATATACACTCCGACATGCATTTTACTTTTCAATCTGGCATGTCCACTTTTGGAGACTCTGCATTTTTCCCACATTTTTTTGAAAGTATATACAAGGTGCATCATGTACATAAGGAGTTTTTCCTCTTGAGCTAGTAGACTATCCCTCTTTTGAAGCATTATTGCAACCCCACAACAACCTGTCTTTAGACCTCAATATCGCTAGACCAGGTTGAGACACACTTCCTTCCCTAGAGGAAGACGATAAGTTCTGCCTAGATGTACTACTCTCGTATGCTACCCCAAACCAAAAGATTCTGCCTCCTCACTACCTCATCCATGAAGAGCTACGTGTAGAGTGCTTGTCCGAGATAAGCCATGGTCTGAAAGAATCATGCGTGTGTTGTTAAATATTCTACTTAGACTAATCAAGATGACATGCGAACATAGTCTTATGGATTCAAAGAATTAAGTCACTAGGACCTGAAAAGTCTTAACTTTAATTCTTATAAGATTCCTCTGAAATTAAGTGGATTAAGGTCCAACTAAGCTCCATTCTTCAATTTTATTCCAGACTTAGTTTAAATGTCAATACTATCCTGAAAAATGCACATGCAAATACAAGAAATATGAACAATGCAAAGAAAGCTTTTTTTTTTGAAAAAATGATGCACATGTGAAAAGAACATTTTTTAAAACAATTTTCTAATTTTGAACTTTTTTATGGATTTTTGGAAAAAAATGCAGATATAAAAGAAAGGGTTTTTTTGCATTATGCAAGTTTTTATAGATTTTTGGTTTTGTAGTTTTTTTTCAAAAAGGAAAAAGGGTTAGTAAAATATATACAAGTATATACAAGAATTTTTTTGTTTTTTGTTTGTTTTTGTTTCTTTTTATTTTTGTTGTTTTGTTTTTGTTTTTGTTTTTATTTTTGTTGTTTTTTTGGGTTTTTTTGCACACGTAGATTTTACAAAATTATATACATATCCCCCAAAATAATTGTTTTAAAAAGTACGAGTTATGTATAATGTATATATACAATATATACGATGCCCCCTATACTTAGCTCAACCTATGTCCTCATAGTGATCAAAGAGCGACAAAGGAAGACATAACTCGTGCTAAGTATAGAAAAGTGAAAAGACTCCTATGCTACAACAACTCAAAGAAAAGATAGAAAGAAGAGAATTTGGTGATCCCCCCTATACTTAGGATCAAGTAATCCTAAGTATAGTAGACTGTACAAAAGGGGAAAACCGATGCAGAGAATGTACATAGTCAAAAATAAAAAAAGACGATATGAACAACATCACCCCCTATAGTTAGGGTAGAGTAACCCTAAGTATAGGCAACAACAAAGTGATGAACAGGACGAATATGAACAACACAAATCATCCACCCCCATACTTAGGATTAATCATATCCTAAGTATAGCATACACACACACGGAAAAGGGGTGAATGATAAAATGGAAGAAGAAAGAGTGAAGAGAAATGATATACAACAAGCGTGGATATACAAAGGTCAAGAAGGTCGAAAGCAAACCTTCTTTCAAAACCGCTAAAGAATGGATCTGACAAGGTGTAGGTCGATATTAGGATCATCATTAGACATAAACCGATTAGGATCGACCAGGAATGTATCCTCAACGGTTTCAGATTGTGCAGGCCTAAACCGGTCAGTGGAAGTAATATGGTCATGTCTGGCCTAGGAAGTCTCACAAATATCAAAGTAAAAAGGCTCGAAATCATTATCCGAAAAGTAAGATCACTTCCAGCCTGGGTGAGCCTTTATTGGATCTCATCTTTATCAAAAGGCCCAAATTCCTTTTTAAAAGCAATCAAATCAAATTCGGTCTTATCAGTCTTATCTAAATCAAGGTGAATAGGAATGGATTTATCAGTGGAAGTAGTCAAATCATGTCCGTCCTGCCTAGTCTCAAAGTCTACCTTCTGCTCTAGGGTGTCTATCGTGTAAATCCCGCGGATGTCATCAATGCATCACCACGTACCAGAAGAGGGAACTCCAAGGTCTATGCTTTCCGAGTCTTCCTCCTTCAAGAGGATTTCTTGGGTTTCAATATCATCCAACATATAACAAGAATCTTTGATATTATCATCGAGGTCAAATTCCTTGGGGTTGGCTAACACAGGCGGGCTCTCATGGGATGCAGGTTTCTGGTCAGTAGTGGGTGTAGTGATCAACACGTCGCTCCCTGCATCAGAACGGAAGCGAATCTCTCCTGATCCATAATCAATAAGGGCTCCCACAGATGCGAGGAAAGACCATCCCAGGATGATTGGAGGGTTCTCCACAGAGGTGGAGGTCTCCATAGGCAATATGACAAAATCAGAAGTGAATTTCATGCCCTTAATAAGAATGACAACATTTTCTATAATACCCTTTGGCCTCTTAATAGATCCATCAGCAAAATGAACTATCATCCTAGTTTTCTTGAGAGGCCCAAGATGAAGAGACTGTACCATAGAGAAAGGTATTATATTGATTGAAGAACTGTCGTCATGGAGAGTGTTATCACAAGAATGTTCAGAGATGGAGCAGCTCACAATAGGTATGGTAGTATTCCCTTTCTTAAAATGTGGACGATGAGAGATGGCGTAGGCAGTGGCCATGGTCAAGATATGACGCTCAGATCTTCTCCTTTACTTTCTCTTCTTGTGTTGAGGAGTAGATAAATCTATCATGGCCTATTGAAGTGGGGTTTAATGATCTCATGAATAGTGGCCAACACTTCGAGTTCAGTCAACATTTTTTTGATTTTTTGGACCTCCTTCATACAAGGGAGGAGATCGGAATCAACATATACATGAGGATTGCCGGGAGCAGTTTGTATAGTGGAATCCTCGGGGTCAAGGTTGGGACATGTGTTGAATGGCTGTGTGGAAAAATGCTTTGGCATAAGTGCCCTCTCCTCATAAAATGAATCAATAATGTGTCTCCCAGAATCTTTTTGGATTTTTAAAACATTCTCATTGTTTTTGTATTTTAGGCGATTGTAAGCTCTCATGATTATCTTCAAGTGAATCCATATCCTCAAATAGTGGAGCAGCGTTATGGCTATCTTTTATGTTAAATAGATTGCTAATCCTTGAATTCATATGCTCCATCATATGGTTTAGGTCTCAAGTGTGGATACCATGAAAGGTGACTCTAAAATCCCAGGATCGGGTGAGTGGGATGAGGGTGGGTGAGAATCAAAGTCCTCTGACTCCTAAAATAATGGGTTAGGCAGATATGCACAAAAATCAGAAGGAAGGTCCTCCTTTAGAAAGGAAGGTGGATCATCTGGAGAGTGCGAGAAGTCCGCGAAGATTGGATTAAAATAAGTCCAGTCGGACATCTTCGAAACAAAAGACAAGATCGGGAGAACATGAGGGTCAAGTCAAAAGATATGGAGAAAAAGGCGCAAATGCACAAGAGAATTGAGTATGCACACAAGCAATCAAACACAATACACCCCCCCAGTTCACCAACTCAACTCAATGTGAAGACCGTGAAGGTTTGGTCAATTATCTTGTCAATTTTTAGAGTTTGGTGATAATACAATCTTTTAGAGAGGTTAAAGCGAGATGTTAGGAACCCAATGCTGTTAGGAGACTAGCCTAATCCCAAAGTTAGATCTTTCCTATCCAGTATGAATTGCGGACCGTTTACCGGCTACCCGATCAATTCAATCTTTTAAGGATGTCGCGGGCCGCTTTACCGGCTACAGGAGAGATCCTCACTGGAGAATGACTAACCCAAGATAGTAGCCTGAAAAAAGTTTGGGCATACATACAAACCAAACAATGAGGGGGTTACTCTCCCCAAAATAATGTTTTGTTCTTTTATTTATTTTAGGGTCGAGTTTTCTTTACCAGTCTCGTATTTTAGGCAGTTGTCACTTAGTTAAAATTTATCAAAAGATCACCTACTGAGTGTCCTATTTCCTTTTTAACTTATGTGAGTGAAAACAAGAATGGAGATCGAAAATGCCAATGCGCGATTAATAACAATGATGCATGCAAGGGCTAGAGATGCATGCCTTGTCACCAGCACTCTACATGCAAGTGATCCACGCATAATTTAAATAAAGAAAAGTAAACTATCCTATATGATGCAAGTGAACTGTCCTAGATGATAGCTTCTATTAACGAGCAAGAACAAGTTTATCTGACTAGGTCTAATTACGCTCTATTATATAGGTACAGAAATTCTTATTTAAGGTGTTGGGACCTAATTAATTACCTGGCTCAAGCAAATTAATTAAAGCAATCAATAGGTAGCTCACGAAATCTGTTGGAAACAAAGAAAAATAAAGGCGATGAAAACAAATCCGATGAGATCCCCAAGTGCACTATCACTTGGCGAAACAGACCCAACAACAAATGAATGTCCATTTACAAGAGTTAAAATGCTAGAAATAAATAAATAAGTCTTTTGGTCTCCTTCAATTCTTCTCCTCCTCTTCTCATGCTATCCTACGACTCGGTGAAGAATCAAGCTGCCTCCGTGTCGCTTGGGTGCTTCGGCTCTCCTAAGATCGCCACCTTCGCTCCACGGACCCTCACCATAAAAAGAAAAGAGAATGTGTAAGAGACACAATTTTCAATTATAAGCAGGAAAAAATGAAATGAAACAATGAATACGAACAATGGAGTGAATGTGGAAAAATATACACAAATATATACAACCAAGAATAGCAGGTCAAAAGAGAAACCTAACTACCCTCTCCGTGCCTCTCCGGCAACGGCACCATTTTGTTGCTATGTGATCTTTGAGGTTTGGTTTAATTGATATATTAAAGTGTCATTGACCCAAATAATCCTGTGGCAGACAAACAAATTTATTTTTTTCGCTGCAAAAATAATTACAGAAAAATATGGAGCAAGAGAAATTTTTGCTACTTATTTACCTGTATGGCGGACAAGATCGAACTCAGGGAGGCTACAATTCCCGAGGGTTATTCAAATAGTCGATGAAAATCAATTAAGAGAAAAGGCAGGAATCTCAAAGGCAAACTATCCTCGGTTTTTGTGGATTTTTTCTCTATTTTTATTTTTTTATTTTTTATTTCTATTTTTCTATTATCTGATTTTCAATTTTTTAGTGATTTCAATTTTACAATTTTATTTTTTAATTTTCATATAAAGAACAATATGCACAAAATAAGAACTACGCACACCAAACTCTTTTTGAATTTTTTAGTTATATAAAAAATGCTTAGAAAAATCCAGAGAAAATATTTTTGTATTTTAAATATTTTAAAATGTTTTTAAATTTTTTTGTAGAATTTTCAGGTGTTTTGGTATTTTTCTAAAAATAAACAGTTGCAAAAATGAGAAAAATGCACTACCTGGAGTAATTTGCAACTTAAAAATATTTTAAGTGCCCAAAACTCCTGCAAATATTTTTATGATTAAATATATGCAAACATCTACAAACAGAAAATGAAATCATGATTTTTTGATTTTTGTAGAATCTTTTATGATTTTTATAAAAATTTTGAAGTTTTCAACTTTTTTGGGTTTTGAAAAAGAATTAATGCATGAAATTTGGATAAAACTAAATGATGATGAAATACAATTACTTTTTTTTTGAACTTTTTTTAGAGAAATATTTGTATTTTTATGAATTTTTGGATTTAAAAAAGAGAAAAATACTATATTTTTTATTTTTAATAATAAATAATGATGACAAAATGCAATGAAAAAATTATGCTAAAATGATAATCACATCAGGAACATATCATGATTTTGGAAATTTTATTGACCAAAGAAAACATTTATTTTAATAAAAAAACAAGCAAAATAAAAGTTTGGAAGTTAGGGACTAAACTGCAAATATTCAAAGTTTGTGCATCAATAAATAACAAGAAATAAATATACAGGAAAATTCACAATTTACTCAATAAACATGCCAAGCACGTGACTTGAATGCTGGAAGGGGCTTCTGTGCAATATGCAAGAGTGGCAGGGGCTATACTACAACTTTTTCAAAATTTTTTTATTCCAAAACCCTCATCTAAGGTTTGTTGTTTGCGTCATTTCTTCAATCAAAAGACAAAGTAAGAGGTCATGGGCACGTCGCCCATGTTCAGATAGAGGGACACGACAGGTTCGTAGCATGGAAGGCGGAGGGCGGCTATGCCGTGCGACTGGAGATGGCGGAGAACATGAGGGGCTGCACGTAAGGGATCAAGGGCCGTCGCTATCGCCTTCAAAGGAGGAGGGTCGCGGTCTGGAGCACGCTGCCTTGGCAGAGGTGCACAACATTGTTTCCGATGAGGCAAGGGGCGACGTCTTTCGGAACACGATGGGGCCGTGTGCACCTAGCTCGCTGGCTGGCACGAGAACGGGTACGATTGAGGGCTCGCTCACGGTGGAGCGCGCGGAAGGTGGCAGCGATGCTGGAGGCGCTGCCGGTGGATCGACAGTTAGAGGGCTTCGCGAGTGGTAAGCGGTGAGCTACAGCTATCGAGGAGCGACGGAGGGCGATTGGTCAGGCGAATCGGTAGCGCATCGTTGGAGTGGGCTGGAGGTCGCGCCAACGGGCGGCTGGTGCTGGGTGACATCGACGACGGTGGAGGCGTAGCCGGTGGCGGCGTCGTTGGAGGCACTGGCCCTGCCGCATGCAACTTCTTTCTTTTTTTAACTTTCAAATGTAAATAGAAATAATAAAAAAACTTTTATTTTTTTAAATTTCTTTTAGAAAACTGTAACATAAGAAAACTTTTTTAATAATTTTCTTTTATTTATTTTTTATTTTTTATATTTATCCCAGAAAACAAATGTTAGAAGGAAAGAAAGAATATATATATATTTTGTATTTTTGTATTTTTATTTATAAACAAAGCAAGATGAAAAATAGAGATCTGGTGGAAAATGAGGAATGGATCCGAGTCTCCAGCCACCGTGCGTGGACGGATTTGAGATATCATGCGTGGTAGAAATGAACGCGTAGAGATCGAGAAAGTGAGATGAAAAATCGAGATCGATGGTGAATCAATTCGTGATGGATTTTAGGATCTAGATAAAAAAATGACGAGGAAGAAAAATGCACGAAAATAAACTGCATTTAGCCTAGAGTAAAAAATAAGAAGAAAATGATCTGGACCTCACCTTAGGAGCGGAAAAGACCTTGATCACCTCGACGAAGGCCGACGCGCTGTCACCAGACAACTCGGAGGCTAGGCACCCTTCTGTGACAAGAAGACTCTCGGAGATCGGGCTCCTCTGACCAAAGATTGATCAAGTTGAAAAGATGGATGAGGAGCCATATTAATAGAAAGAATGAAATTTGAATTTTTAAATTTTTGGATGAGGATAAGAGTCAAGAGAAAAGAAAGTTTGAAATAAGATAAAGAAGAAAAATAAATGTTAAAAGAATTATTTCAAAAATTAACTAATCTTTTTGTATTTTCGTCACTTTATTTTTTGAAAATCAAATGTGATTTTTTTATTTTTTTGTGATAGTTAGTTAAGAAAATTAACTATATACATATGCTATATACATATATGACATTATATACATGGGTAAATAAGCGAATTAGTTTTTTCATTTTAAATTTTAATTTTTTTAATTTTTATTTTAAATAATTTGTAAAAATATTTACAAATATCTACAAATACAATTTGTACAAAATACATGGGAAAATTGCACAAACCACCCCATAAAATCAACTTTTCACCTGTAACTCCATAAATTATGAAATCACAACCATTTTAAAGATAATTTAATTTAGAATACAATGGAAGTGAGTTTGGTTAAATTTGGGTTCATATGGAGCTGGAATTGGTCTTTTAATTATCACTTAGTGGCTGTTTTTCCAAGTGTGGTTGCTTTTATTCTGTATAAGATTTGATTGTGCAATTATTTTTATTATTTAGGACACATTTTTATTTACAATTTTTGTTTTGAACACTATTTTGTTTGAGGTCAATTTATGTACAAATAAAATAGTGTAGTATACAAATATACACATCACACACATTTTTTTCTGAATAAAGATCGTATCTCCCCTTGCTTTATTCCTGATCGATCAAGTCAAGTCTTGAACTTCTCTCGGGGTTCGGGTCAGCTTGTATCTATTAGATATATACAGTCTTCTTTTTTTGTTTTTTTTATTTTTCCCGTCTTTCTTTCTTTATTTATTTTGGGTTAAAATGGTAATAAGTGTACAATATTTACACACAAATGCAAGTTAGTAAGAATATGGAGTTATTGTTATATACATGTGCTTTATAAGGGAGTTTAAGCTAAAATAAAGGAATAAAGATAATGAAATGCAGATTCATCACCCTGTTCATGTATTCTTTTTTTATTTTGGGATTGAGTCGTCGTGCTCGTGCCCTAATTTGTTTATAAATAAAAAGAATAAAAAATATATTATTTTTTTCCTTCTAACATTTATTTTGCAGTACGACATGTGCTTGGCACGTGTCCTCTGGGTAGCTTTGAAACTCTGTGGATTCCTGGGGCCTTCTTGCAAAATTTTCCAAGTAGCACGTGACCCTTGGATGGTGGGAGCGGTACGCAAATTCGAGGGGGCACCTGAGCATTTTTCCAAAAAAACTATGCCCCTCACATAAGCCCTCTGGACTCCTTTACTTTTATTTTTGTTGTTCTTCATTCTTTCCAAGAGATGGCAGCGATTGAGCCGATGCGGGTCGACAGCTGGGCGGCTAAAGTCGATGTCGCGAGGGTGTCTGGCCACTAATGCATCGATGCAGAGTGCGGCTGGTTGTGCTACTGCGGTTGAGCAGCTCCAAGCAGCTTCGATGCGGGGAGTTGAGGCGAGGTTCATGAGGAGCTACTGGCAGTGTTGCGGTTCTCGCTCGTGGTGAAAGGAGATGTTGGAGTCGAGACAACTAAGGGTCGCCTGCGGTTGAGAGCGAGCTCGGTCGAGGGAAGCTGCTGCGACTCTAGACACTCGTGCCAAGGAGGGTGAAGGCAAGGGCATCTGGCCATTAATGCGTCAGTGCGGAGCGTGGATTGTCACATGCAGGCCGCACGCGGAGGAGCAGACGACCCGGCGACTGCAGGAGGTATGGGGTGAAGCTGAAGGGGCGGAGTCACAGTTGGATGAAGGGGGACAACCACACACGAACTGGAGGTGTGTGGCATTGGTGGGGTGCTGCAACACGCACTGGTGGTAGCTGTGCGCGGAAGAGAAGGATGCAATAGCTGGCAGTACAGTGGCAGCCGCGCACGGGCTTGCACGTGGCGGAGTTGGTGTATACAGAGGAAGGTGGTGATAGAAGGGTAGTGAAGTAGAAGGGGATAAACAAAGAAAGAAAGGAAAAGCAGAAGAAGGAAAAAGGGGAAGAAAGAAGGGACGCAAAGAAGAAGAATACTAACTGGGATGTCTTTACCTGGGAAGGTGGAGTGGTTGTTTGTGTACACTCCGGGTCCTCGCTTCTCCGACGATGCGTCAAGAGGCTCGAGCAGCCCGTCGAACGGAGTTGCAACAAGGATCACGAGAGACTCGAATCACGCTTGAGATGGTATCGACCGTCTCTCGAGTTGAGACTCTCGCTCTCGCTGTTACCGATGCATGAAGAAGGAGCTCGTGGTCTCTTCGTGAAATGGCAGATGATGTATGCATGAGGTGGGACGGGGTGATTTATGGGTAGTTGACTAGAACCGCAAGGTGCGGAGCTGTGGTCGGCGAAGAGTGAGCGGGTTAGTGCGACAGTTGTGTAGGTGGTTACCACAAGGATGGGGGAAGAGAGGGTTGTACATGCATGAGTCTACAAGTGTTTGTGAAAAGCGAAGAGTGAGAGAGAGAGAGCGAGAGGGACGAGAGGGAAAGGCAAGATAAGGAGATAAGTGCATGGAACGAGGGAGGTGTGTGGAGAGAGAAATAAAAAATAGAATGGGCCACATGCATGGGATATGCATGGGGAGAGAGAGAGAGAGAGGAGAGAGTAAGGAATTGTGGTGCCACGTGGAGCGTGCTGTTGCGTCCACATGGCGAGGGTTAATTAAGATAAATAATATAAATAAAGATAATTAAAATAAAATTATGAAAATAGATAAATAAATAAATATAAATAAAAAATAGGGGTGACACGTAGCAACTCCAAGAAAATTGAAAATTAAATGTAAATAAAAATAAAAAAGAAATGACAAAAGGGATTAACTCAAAAAGTGGTTAACGAAAGTTGCTAGTCTCGACGACATCTACAACTTTTGTGAAGGATTAAAATCTAAACTAAATCATATATACAAATTGTATTTTTAGGTGGTATCTTATAGCTATAAAATACCACATTTTTATCTTTTGCATATTTTTTTTATCATTTTTAAATAAGAGAAAAATCAAAAATAAAATTAAAGAAATATGAAAGGAATATTTACATCTTAATCTAATTTTTTAGATTTTTAATAATTAAGAAAATAAAAGAATAAAATAAAGGGAAGTTTGGTCAATATGTACAATATTCAATAGGGGCCCAAATCCAACTTTCATGTATGAACTCCGATTTTTATGAAATTGGTGTTTTGGAGGTCTTTCAATGTATATTACTTTAAAGCATTAGTAGATCTAAATCGGACACTGTATGAGAGAGATATGCATATTTTCGTCCATGTGTCTGAGAATTAAGTTTTAGGTTTATTTGTCAACAATTCAAGTTAGTAAATTTTTTATATTTTCCTTTTATTCTTGTTACTAGTATGTACACAATGGAGTTAGTTTTATTAGATTTGGAGTTGGTATAAAATATATACAAATTCATGAATTTAGCTAATATACCGGTGAATGCAAATATGCATGCTAAAATGCAAACATTAATTCTAAATGCATGAATGTGAATACTGCATAATGAAAGGAAATATGCAGCTAATTGCTCGGGAACGAAGCTGTATTTCAACTTTTTAGAGTGATGAATCATAGATTCATCAACCCCCTATACCTAAATATTGTTCATCCCTGAGAAACTAAAATGAAATGCAAAAGTGAAATAATTTTGGAGTCCATACCATGGTCATGAACAAAAGGTGAAAATGAAGCTTGACTCGACCTTTGGATTTATAGTGTGGCAGAACCTTATTGGGATCTGAATTTAAGACCTAACAACCTTTAAGTTCCACAAGTCTCTATTCAAGTCGCCTCAACTATCAGGTCAGGACAGATCCTCATACACAAAATTCTAATGACTATGAATCTTACTTGTACTATGTAAGTGAAATATAACTCTCTACATCAGAAATAGCAAAGAAGCAACCTTCTCTAACAAGGTAACTCTAATTCCCCGGTCTAGCAACTCTTTCCTCAAGGAGCGGGGTATTCCCTTCTAAGTTCAAGTGCAACTGGCTCAAGAAGAGCGGTTATGAATCTCCATTAATCATTCTTTATTCTATCATTTTGGCCTTAAAAACCCTAGCTAATGCATATAAATAACCTCAATTTGTGCATAATAGCATTCATTATTTATTGTATTATTTGTATATAAAATAATGTTTTTAATGCTAAAATTATAGAATAAAGAGAAGAAAAGAAAAAGGAATAAAATACTGAAAATATTTTATGATCTTAAACCCCGAGACCAAGTCAAGAATTAAATTGGTCGACAAGGAATAAAGTAGGGGGAGACAAGGGCCAAAATACAATAAAAATCCCATTTATTTATTCTTTAATTATGCATTTTTGACACATATTTTGTTCTTTATTATTCATTCATCAAATAAAGAAACATTGCACATGAAAGTTGTAGATAATAATGTAAATAAAAATACAAAATTGAGTTTGTGCAAAAATAATACACAGTGTTCATTTTATACACAAAATAAAAAGCCAACAACCAAACTTCACAGACCCATATCTTTCAATAAAAACTCAAAACATATCAAAATCACTTCTAATTGTATATAACATTTCACAAGCTATTTAATGGTGGTGGTTTTATATTTTTGGAGTTACTGTGTGAAAGTTAGGTTTTTGACCCATATTGTACATTCTATAATTAAAATATTCATTTTATTCGTCCCTTATTTTTCACAAACTCTTATTTTTATGATTTTGTAAATAATATTTAAAACACATGTGCATAATAAAACTAGAATAAAACTGAAAGGAAAATGTAAAAGAAAATAAGTCTATAAGATACATAAACAAAATACCTATGTCATATATGTATATAAATAAAAGGAAAATATATTCTTTAATTCTTTATTCTTCATATTTTTATAATATTGTAAATATTATATAAATTCTATTATAAAACAAAATTAATATAAAACCTTATAAAATACATTAAAATAAAAAGATGTATATAAAACATAGGTAAAATACCTATAAATATACCTATATAATATACATATTTATTTATTTAAACATACAAATAACATCATAAAAATAAAATAAAAATATATTTATACTCACAAAAATAAGTTATAAATATATAATATAAAATAATAAAATACAAAATACAAAATAAAATAAAAAGTATAAAATATAGGTAATTATACCTATAAATAAGCCAATAAAATAAACTTGTAATAAAATACATCAAAAAGAAAATAAATAAAAATCGTAATAAAATACTACATAAAATGATAAACCTTTTATTTTATACTCGAAAAATAATAAAATCATTTATTATTTTTAAATAATTATTCTTTAATAAATTAGGTTGTTTTGTCCTTATACGGCTGAGCTGGACCAATCAGCACGCTCCGCTCGTTGACCCTGGTCAACTTGACGTCCAGCCATCTGAAGTGTTGCAGACCTATCTTCTCCCTGATTTTGTGCTCTTTTTTCGGTTGATCTATTGATCAGTCACCGTCGATGTCTTCTTCACATTTGATCACCACTCATTGTACATCTATGCCCAGCCTATAAATACATCGTGTATAGCATCGTTTCTTTGATTTCCGCCAGTCAAATATGGGTGCTCTAACATTTATAAATAAACACCTCCATCTTCCTCATCAAATTTGGTCACTTTCCGAGTCCTAGAACTCCGCCATTTCGGCCTAGAGTGCATCCAGGTGACAGATGGAGGTCCCCTGAGATGGATGGTAGCTCGAAGAGGGTGGAGGTGCACCCACGGCGGTCCGCTCCGGCGACCACCTCTGCTCCTTGGCTCCAGCCATGTATGAGCTGCGTTTTTATTTTCTTTATTCTAGCAGTTTATTCATGCATTTAGTTTAGTCAATAGCTTGTAGATTTAGCATTAATTGATCCGTTCGTAGTTCGTCGGAGCTCTGCTCCATGAACGGTCCCACCGTGTTTCGACTATTTCCCCATCCCGCTTTCTACCTTCATTCTCTTCCCCATCCATTTCTCCTCATCCCAGGCACCCCCATTCATCCAGATCCCTAGTGGATATGGGGATTCAATCACCCTTCTTCGCCCGTCGCTGGAGATCGCCGCCCCATTCCACCAGCTTTCCATTGCGCATGCTAAGCGGTCGAGGCACTTTGCCCTCGACCTAGGATTTTTTTCTTGCAGGTTCTTCGAGCTTCAAAGGTACCTAGACGGTGATTTGACACCCACCGGAGGTACCTGGGGTGCCATTGCTTTCTCGAGCTCGTGGTGGCGCTCCGGTGAACCTCCGCCCATCTTGAGACCTCCAGCACTTAGAGGACTTGACCGGTGTACTTTTGAGCCACCTTGGAGCCTCAACACCCGACGGAGGAGCGAGATCGGGACGGAGGAAGCTTGCCCAGGCGAGCCTTCTTCCCGGTTCTTCGTCACTGCCTATCCGTCGTTGGATCAAGAATGGTGGTCCAGTTCTGATCAGAGCCGTTGGATGACGCACCACCAGCACCGTCGGATCGCCCGAGGCGATCTAATCTCGAGCGTCGATCCACGGACCGTTATCGGGCGTGGAGAGTCTGACACGTCTATAAATGAAGCAATCTAGACCGTCTGCCTGTGCCTAATATGGGGTAAATTTCACTTTTTGCCCCAACCTTTTTGTATTTATTATTTGGTCCTATAAATAAAAGTTAACATTATAAAATAAGTGGACATTTTGCACTTAGGCCCCTGTACTTATTTTATTTGCATTTGGGTCCAGTCCACGTCACCTCACTTGCCGTCCCACGTGAGGTGGGAAAATTACAAGGACGCCCTTGCAAGTTTTTGTAATTATTAAACAGTCCAATAAAATTTAGAGTACGTTATATATTTTTGTAGAAATTGCATGTAGTTCCCTAAACTTTCACATATTTGCATTTTGGTTCCTACATGTATGGGTCACGTATTGTCCCACGTATTGGTAAAATTGCTATAATGCCCTGAAGGATTTTGAAATTGTTAAAAAGTATAATAAAATTTTAATTACGTTGTATATTGTTGGGCAAATTGCCTCTGTACCCTCAGATTTTATTTCATTTGCACTTATGCCCCTGCTAGGACAAATATTTTTTGGGACTTTTATCTATTTATTAAAAATACCTAATGAGCTCTTAAAAATCCACAAAAATAGGATTAGATGCTTCATGCAGTGTACTTACAAGTCACGTGTCCACTTTGCATTTTTTGCATCTAATCTATTTATTAAAATTAAAAAGGAGCCTAAATAATCCCTATCTAAATTATAAAATACCAAAAAAATATAAAAACCTTTTGAAAAATTCTAAAAAAATTATATATGGTATATTTTGATATTTACTAAGTCCATAAAACAAAAACCCTTAAAAATAAGAAAAAGAAAATTAAAAAATCAGAAAGCTCCAAAATCCCAAAAAAAAATAAAAATTCAATAAAAACACAAAAAATATGTTTTTCTATTTTATAATTATATATATGTTATTTATCTATTAAAACTAATTTGGGTAATTTTGGGATTTATTTATTATTTTTAAAACCCAAATCGATTTTGATTTATTTATTAATCCCATATTTGGGATATTCTTGACTTTAAAAATATATAAAAATTAGCGAAAATTCCAGAAAATAATAAAATATTAGAAAAATATAAAAATAAAAAATATCTTATTTACTTTATTTTGACTATTTTTATCTATATTGTATCTATATATACCTTATATTGTATTTATACATATACATATATATACATTATATTTAAATTTAAAAAAATATACAAATTGAAAAATACAAAAAGAAAATACAAAATTACAAAACCAAAAATAAAATAAAAAAATATAAAATTAAAAGCCCACAATAACAATAAAATGGACAAGAACTAAAAGACAGAATTTTTGTGCATTTCTCATGCCTCCTCCTGTTTGCTCCCAGTATTCGACCTCTACACATGCTTACACCTATACACATTTGCATGTAGAGTTGTAATAAATTTTAACTCCACATTTTTGAGATTTAATTGCTTTATTTATGTTGTGGGTTAATTGTTGATTGATCCAAAGTCTTCATCGGTCAACGCAACGATTACGTTCGCGGTTTGTGTGGAATGTACGACCGACGATTATTTTTGCGTTTATCAAATGGTGTCGTTTCCAGGGAGCAACATCGTGTTGTAGGAGTTTATTTGATTTCTGTCTATTATCTCTTGTTCATACAATTATTCATTTATTTCTATCATTTACTTGTTTTCATTTGATATTTATTGATTGACTTTATGACCATTCTTCTTGATTTGTCTTTGATGTGAGGGACCGTCGCGTGAAGGAGGGCTTCCTAGGAAGGCCTATACACCCAAGTAAGGCGGAGTCAACCTTTCTTGCTCGGTTGACAGGAGAGAGCATCAAAGGAAGATGGAGAAGAATTTTCGAGACAGTTGATGAGCTTCATTTTATTTCACATTTTTTTAAAAAAAAACTCCAAAAAAGTGGATAGGATTGAAAATAAAAATAAAATGCCTACCGGAGTATGTATATATGTTGTATACGAAATAAGCAAGCTTGAGCATCAAAGTTATACCATGTGAGCCTGCAGCTGGTTGACTTGACTACACTGGTCATGCATCCTGGGATAGGTAGCTACACCGGCTACCATCCATTCTTTTCTTCACCTCCTCCTATTGAGTTGGATGCCACTTGAACTTAGAAGGGAATACCCCACTCCTTGAGGACAAAGTGCTAGATTGGGGAATCATTGGGTTGTCATTCTAATGAAGTCAGTTCCTTTGTCATTTCAGTTGGGGAGATCCACTATCATTTACACTATACAAGTCAGCTTCATAGTCACAAGGGTTTGCGTATGTTATAGGCTAGTTCTGACATGGTCGAGGGTCACCTACGATTGAGAGCGAGCTCGATCAGGGGAAGCTGTTGCGGCGTGCTGCTTGGGTCTGAAGTCTGGCTAGACAAATGTGCCGAGGAGGGTGAAGGCGAGGGCGTATGACCAATAATGCATCGGTGCGGAGCATGGCTAGTCGTGTGCAGGCCGTACGTGGAGAAGTAGACGACCCGACAAATGCAGGAGGTATGGGGTGGAGTTGAGGGGAGGAGTCGCAGTTGGATGAAGGGGGACAACCACATGTGGACTGGAGGTGCGTGGCGTTGGTGGGGTGCTGCAACGCGCACTGGTGGCGGCTGTGCACGGAAGAGAAGGATGCAGTAGCTGGCATCATAGTGGCAGCCGCGTGCGGGCTTGCATGTGGCGAAGTTGGTATATATGGAGGAAGGTGGCGATAGAAGGGTAGTAAAGTAGAAGGGGATAAACAGAGAAAGAAAGGAAGAGCAGAAGAAGGAAAAAGGGGAAGAAAGAAGGGACAGGAAGAAGAAGAATACTAACTGGGATGTCTTCACCTGGGAAGGTGGATTAGCTGGTTGTGTACGCTCATGGTCCTCGCTTCTCGTGACGTACGATGATGCATCAAGAGGCTCAAGAAGCCCATCGAACGGAGCTGCAACAAGGCTCACAAGAGCCTCAGATCACGCTTGAGATGGTACCGGTCGTCGCTCGACTTGAGACTTTGCCCTCGTTGTCACGATGCAAGAAGAAGGATCTTGTTGTCTCTTCATGAAATGGCAGATGATGTATGCAGGAGGCGGGACAGGGTGATTTATGGGTAGTTGACTGCAGCCTTGCACCGTAAGGCGCAGAGCTATGGTCGGTGAAGAGTGGGCGGGTGAGTGCGGTATTTGTGTAGGTGGTTACCACAAGGATAGGGGAAGAGAGGGTCGAGTGGTTGTACATGCGCGAGTCTACAGACATTCGTGGAAAGCAGAGAAAGAGAGAGTGAGAGAGAGAGAGGGAGGAGTAGGAAAGGCAAGATAAGGGGATAAACATGGAATGAGGGAGGAGTGTGGAGAGAGAGAGATAAAAAATAGAATGGGTCACATGCATGGGATATACATGGGGAGAGAGAGAGGAGAGTGAGGAATTGTGGCACCACATGGAGCGTGCTGTTGCATCCACATGGCGGGGTTAATTAAGATAAATAATATAAATAAAAATAACTAAAGTAAAATTATGAAAACAAATAAACAAATAAATAACAATAAAAATGGGGGTGACACGTGGCGGCTCCAGGAAAATCGAAAATTAAATGTAAATAAAAATAGAAAAGAAAAAAAAGGATCAAACCAAAAAGTGGTCAACACGAAAGTTGCTAGTCTTGATGAGAACTACAACTTTCGTGAAGGATCAAAACCTAAACTAAATCATATGTACAAAATGTATTTTTGGATGGTATCTTATAGTTATAACATACCACATTTTTATCTTTTGCAGATTGTTTTGTCATTTTTAAATAAGAGAAAAATCAAAATTAAAATTAAAGAAAATATGAAAGGAATATTTACATCTTAATCTAATTTTTTGGATTTTTAATAATTAAGAAAATAAAAGAATAAAATAAAGGGAAGTTTGGTCAATATGTACAATATACAATAGAGGCCCAAAACCAAACTTTCACGTATGAACTCCAATTTTTATGAAATTGGTGTTTTGGAGGTCTTTGAATGTATATTACTTTAAAGCATACGTAGATCTAAATCGGGCACTGTTGAGAGAGATATACATATTTTCGTCCATCTGTTTGAGAATTCAGTTTTGGGTTTATTTGTTAGCAATTCAAGTTAGTAATTTTTTTATATTTTTTTATTCTTATTAGTAATATGTACACAATGGAGTTAGTTTTATTAGATTTGGAGTTGGTATAAAATAGATACAAATTGGTGAATTTAGCTAATATACAGGTGAATATGTACAAGTAAATTTGACTCCTTATTTAATGCCAATATGCCTGCTAAAATGCGAACATTAATTCTAAATGCATGACTGCGAATACTGCATAATAAAAGGAAATATGCAACTAATTACTCGGGAGCGAAGCTCTATTTCAACTTTTTAGAGTGATGAATCATAGAATCATCAACCCCCTATACTTAAACATTGTTTGTCCCTGAGCAACTAAAATGAAATGCAAAAGTAAATGATTTTGGGTTCCATACCAAGGTCATGAACAAAAGGTGAAAATGAAGCTTGACTCAACCTTTGGATTAATAGTGTGGCGGAATCTTATTGGGATCTGAATTTAAGACTTAACAGCCTTTAAGTTCCACAAGTCTCTATTCAAGTTGCCTCAACAGTCAGGTAAGAACAGATCCTCATACGTAAAATTCTAATGACTATGAATCTTACTTGCACTGTGTAAGTGAAATATAACTCTCCACATCAGAAATAGCAAAGAAGCGACCTTCTCTAACAAGGTAACTCTAATTTCCCGGTCTAGCAACTCTTTCCTCAAGGAGCGGGATATTCCCTTCTAAGTTCAAGTGTAATCGGCTCAAGAAGAGGGGGTAGAGAAGATAATGGACTATGACCAGTATAGCCAAGCCTCCAGCTGCAGGCTTCCTAGGTATGAGACTTTGAAGCATATGCCTTGCAAATATACATACTTCGGCAAACATTTTATTTTCAACTAGGCATGCCCAATTTTTTGGAGTTCTTTTCTTTTTTTCTTTTTTTCTTTTTAATTTTTTTGGACATATATGCAATGTGCAACATATACATCAGGATTTTTTTCTTGAGTGAGTAGACTATCCCTCTTTTGAAGTATTATTACAACCCACAACATCCCGTCGTTAGACATCGACACCACTAGACTAGGTTGAGATGCACTACCCTCCCTAGAGGAGGACGGATGTTTCCACCTGTGTGCTACTCCAAGCCAAAATATTCTACCTCCTCACCACCTCATCAATGAAGAGCTATGTGCATGGTGCTTGTCCAAGTTAGGTCACTATCTAAAAGAATCGTGTGTGTGTACGAAATATTCTACTTAGACCAATGATGAATCTCCATTTCATCCCCGTTATTATTTCATTTTGGCCTTAAAAATCCTAGTAAATGCATGTAAATACCCTTAATTCATGCATTTTAGCATTCGTGCATTGTGGTGTAAATAGTGTATAAAATATTATTTTTAATTCCAAAATTATATAATAAATAAAAGAAAAGAAATAGAATAAAATATTGAAAATATTTTATGACCCGAAACCCTGAGACCTAGGCATCTCGACAGGGGGAGATAAGGCTCAAAATAAAATAAAATTCCCTTTTATTTATTCCTTTTTATTCATTTTGGAGCCTGTTTTTAGCTCCACTTTTTGTACCTTAAATAAATAAACTTTGAACATAGAAGTTGTGGATAATAAAAAGAAAAATACGAAATTGATTTCACACAAAAATAATCTACAGATAAAAAGTTATGGTCTGAATAAGATTCCAAAACCCCAACTTCCCAGACCCATATCTCACAAATAAAAACTCAAAATGTATCAAAATCACCTTTTATTGTATATAACTTTTAATAAGATGTTTAATGAAGGTTGTTTCATATTTTTTGGAGTTACGATGTGAAAGTTAGGTTTAGGACCCTTATTGTATACTTTACCTGATTAAAATATTCATTTTATTTATTATTCATTATTTTTATAAATTATATTTTTTTTATAATTTTAAGTATTATTTATAATACATGTACATATTAAAATAGGAATAAAACACTAAACAAAATGTAAAAATAAAATATGTAAAGAAAACATATAGATGGAATACATATAATTATACCTGTATAATTAATTTATATCTATTTATTTAAGTGTATGTATCATATCAGGAAAATTAAATTAAAATATATTTAAGTTTATAAAAAAGTTATAAATATACAAAATAATAAATTAAATTAATAAAATTAAAAATAAAAAATTAAAATAAAATATTAAAACATATAGGTAAATATACTTATAATATAGCCCTAAAAACTAACTTGCAATTATAAACCTCCATAAAATTATCAAAAATCATAAAATACTTTATAAAATAATAAATATTTTTTATTTTATAACCTAAAATTAATAAAACCGATTATTATTTTTAATGGATTTTTGAAACATATTTTCAAGGATTTTCCTGGTTTGTCCACGTGGACCAACTAGTTGCGGCTAGAGTTGACCTGCGGTCAACTCTCTGCCCAATGTCCTGGCACTGTCAGACCTCATTTTTTGCCCCATCTTCACGATTTCTTCGAGGATTTTCCTTGTACCATTTCGCAATTCTTCCTTCAATACTTTTCTTCCTCGATCGTCGGGCATACACACCCATTCGTTTATTTCGATCTTCGGATCATGGATACGCTCGATACACCTCGTTCTTCTCGTCGCATCTCCACCCTGTTCATAGCTGACCCCTCTCTTCCATTCTACCTTTGAACCCTTTTCGACCTAGCAAGACCCTTCTTCTCACGTGCTATGGACGGGAGATAGTGACGACATCTCCTCCAGCCATCTAGGAGGCACCGTGCACGACCGATGAGCGACACCTATCTCCGGCCACCCTTGGCCGGTGAGGTTCCCACTTCTAGTTCTCCAGCCATCGAGAGTATTCTTTCTCTTTTTGTTTGCATTTTCGCTTAGACATATCCTTAGAGTTCGATTACCCTTATTTCTGTTTGATTCTTTGCCTTCGATCGCCTCATCCGCTGCTCGCCTGAGCTCACTCTGACGAGCTCCCATCTCGCATCCTCCGCCTCCATACCACCCCCTAATAGGTTGAGGCACTTTGCCCTTGACTCCTTAGCTTTTATTGCAGATCCACGCAACTCGGAAGCAGCTGGTGCTCGTTTTGGGAGTTTCGCCAAAGTTCCTGGAGCTTCCTCGCGCGAGCTGCTCGCCTGAGCTCGCTTCGACGAGCTCCAATCTCGCGTCCTCCGCCTCCATACCACCCCCTGACAGGTCGAGGCACTTTTTCCTTGACCCCTTAGCTTTTATTGTAGATCCATGCAACTCGGAAGCAGCTGGAGCTCGTTTTGGGAGTCTCGCCAAAGTTCCTAGAGCTCCGGCAGCCTCGCGCAAGCCCTCCGGCCTTTACTGGGGTTTTCTGGTGCCATCAGCACCTCGAGGACCCCTGCAGGAGCGTTTTTGGATTTTTAGAGCTCCAAAGACCGTCGGAGGAGAGAGGGGGAGGTCAGGGAAGTTCGTCGTCACCGACCTTCTTCCCTATTCTTCCTCTAGGCCTCTCCATCGTTGGATCCAATGCAGACACCAAACGTTTTGGCCACCGTCGATCATCTCGTGGAGATCTGATCTTAGCTGTAGAAGAAGAACCGTCATCTTGCATCCGGGCCCCGACACGTGGCATAAGTGAATAGAATCCAACCGTCGGATCACGCCCTTGGTTGGGGTATTTTGCATTTCACCCTCGTAGTTTTTGTAGTTTACTTTTACTGCTTAAACTTTCAGTTGCAGTTCTTTAATTTTGTAAAATTTATCGAAAGGCCCTTAAACTTCTTGTAATTGCAAACGGGTCTTAGCCACGTCACCTCACATGGGCGACCATGTGAGGTGGACATCTTGTGGTTTAGCCCCTAGGGCTTTTCATATTTCTGCTTAGCCCATAGACTTTTTAATTAAGTTATAACTTTTTGGTAAAATTGCAAACAAGCCCCCAGGTTTTATAGTAACTACGTTCAATCCCTGCTAGTGGCGTACTTGATCACACACGTGAATTTGTTATTTTTGCAGAGAGGCCCTCCTGGTTTCATATTTTGTATTTGGTCTAGAAAGTCGAATAATCAATTATAATATTTTTTGTGAAAATTACGCTTTGGCCTCTAGAACTTCAGTTATTTACATTTATACCCCTGCTAGTGTTGAATTTTCTCATTGTTTCTTGTATTTATTTCATACATCTATATGCTCTAACAAATCCACAAAAATAGATATAGTTTCCTGGTGTATTCTTCTTTCACACGATTATTTTTATTTTGCATTTTGAAGCAATTAAATTTTTTAAAAAATAAAAAATGTGCATTTTTGTCCCTGTTTGTAGATGAAAATACATAAAAATTATAGAAACTTTTTGAAAAATTACCAAAAAATATATTTTGTTTATTTATGTGTTTTTAACCTTCAGACCAAAAATCAGTAATAATATAAAAGAAAACTCAAGAAAATAGAAAAACTCTAAAAACATTTATAAAAATTTATAAAATCCATAAAAAATCCAAAAATTGTGTTTCCTAATTCTGAATTTTCTTTATTTTATTATCTTTATTTTAAATTAATTTGGAGAAATTTTGACTCTATTTTCTTTTTTAATCTCCATTTTTATTTCAGTTAATAAATTATTCTCTATTTTATGGAAATTTTTGACTTTAAAATATATAAAATTTGCAAAAAATCTTAAAAAAATAAAAAAAAACAATATATATTAAAAACCTAAAAATATTTTATTTTCTTATTTTTGAACATTTTTGTTAATTTTTATTGCAACCCTAGCTTATAGTGTATATATATATCTTATATAGCTTATTATATATATATTAAAAGAAAAATTAAAAATTAAAAATATAAAATATAGAAAGAAAATACAAAGTCAAAAATTAAAATTCAAAATATAAAAATAAAAAATCAAAATAAAATAAAAAATAAAAAATAGAAAATCCACAAAAAGAGCAGATATATAGAGAAATACATCACATTCTCATTTTTGGGCATTTTTGCATGATCTATCATGCTTGTTCCCTGTGTTCGACACTCTACACATAATTGCACCTATATACATCTTTGTTGTAGAGTTATAATAAATTTTAACTTCGCAATTGCTTTTTCATTGTTTGATTTCTTTATATGGGTTAATTGTTGTTTTAATACGGATTTCGTGTGGTCAATTCGATGACTGTGTCCCCGCCTTTTGTGCAACACAAGACCGCTCGATTTTCTGGGTTAAACAAATGGCACCGTTGCCGGTGAACAACAATGCATAGATTGAGATTATTTGTGCTTGTGATTATTTGTCTATTTTTACGGCTTTATTTATTTGCTTCTTTATTTGATATAATTGTTTGACTCATATAATCACCCTCTCTTGTTGACTTTATGCGAGGAACCGCAGACCGAGGGAGGTGCTCCACCCAAGGTGTCTACGCACCCACGTGAAGGCGGTATGAGATTCTAACCTAGCACCAAAGGAGGCTTGGAGGACTTGAGAAGACAGTCACATTTTGAGCATTTATTTTTTGTACTTATTTGTGTAATTTTTTTAATTGAGAGAGAGATCATTATTTATTGTAATAATACAGGTACTCTGGTCTCTGACATTCATGCCTAATTTCCAAGTGTTTGTTCACTTGGGGGCTCACCGCGGTTTTCTTGGATTTCTTCGCATTTTTTCATTTGTTTCCCGGTTTTCTTTTATTTCATTTGTGTGATTGAGCCCTTAGTTTTAGGATCTACTTGACGATAGTATTAGGTCCCAACACCTAACTATATTTGCATGTGCCTATAGTTTATATTTGGATCTATTCAAAATCTAATTGCTTCTTATTTGGATTAGAGATCGAACGTCGAGAGAAGTGCTATGCAACTCTTGCAGGATCCGCTGTGGCGGACATCGATGCACTTCAGAGACAGGACATTTGGATCTCTCTTCTAGATATTTAGCATATGCTTCTTCATGCTAATAACGATTCCTCATCGTAGGGCGATTTCATTGGCTTGCATTTGCATATAGTGTAGGTTTCAATTCTACAGAGCATCTTTTCATGTAGAGTGTTGGAGGCAAGGTGAGTATTTATGTGTTAGCATTCATAATTGTTTTTGTCGCTTGCATTGCTTTTCCACCTCTCTACCTCTGATTTTGATCACCTAGGTGCTTAAAGGAACCGACTCCTCATTAGGTGCGCACATTTCTCACTAAAAATCCAAAAAAGTGATAACCAATAAAATTGGGACTGCTAATATTACTTGACCCTAAAATCAACCAAAAAGAAAAATCTTGTCTTGGTGTGAGTAATCTCCTCATTGTCTTCACTTTTATCTGCTCGCGTACACACTAAGGATTAGTGCAAAAATCCCATTCAGCCTCCTAAGTGCTTGTACAACTTTCAGACTTCTCACCTAACTCTAAAACATACAAGATAAAAAAACCGCATTTTTGCGATCTTCACCGAGTTGAGTAGGTGAATTGAGGGGTTTGTTTTGTGTGAGTTCGTTTGTGTTTGCTTGTGTGTATTCTAGATCGCCTCTGCGCATTTGTGCCTTTTTCTTCACGTCTCTTTATTTGACCTTTGTGCTCTCCTGATCGTTTCCTTTTGTTTCTAGATGGTCGACTGGAGCATTTTCTATCCTGACTTTGCGGATCCCTCGTTCGCTCCAGCCTGTCCACCTCACTTTTTCTAGGAGGACTTTGCTCCTAGTTTTTGTACATATTTGCCTAACCCACTATTTCTGGAATTGGACTTTGACCTTCAATTATTTCCACCACCATCTCCCACACATTTCAACAACCCGCTCTTCCTTGAGTATCCTTATCCTGAATGTGATTTTTGTCTACTTCTACCACCCACATTCAACACACCCGATCCTAATATTTTGGAGTCACCTCTGATGGTTTCCACACTTGAGATCTTGAATCCGCTGATGAAGCATATGAACTCGAGGATGAATGATCTAGTTAGCATAAATAAGATCGAACATGATGCTCCTTCTTTGAGGATTTGGATTCATTTGAGGATTATAATGAGAGCTTGTAATCGCTCAAAAATATGAGAAGAATTTAAAAATCCCAAAAGAGTTCGGGAGACTTTTGGTAGAGTCAGATTGTGAGGAAAGGGTCCACTTGCCAGATCATCTTCCTACACACTCATTCACATCTTGTCCCACCCTTGTCCCTGAGGATACCACTGTACAGACTGCTCTTGGCATTCCTCGTGTATATGATGATTCCGATCTCCTCCCTTGTATGGAGGAGATCCAAAAAGTTCAAAAAATATTGACGGAACCCGAAGTGGTAGCCGCTATTCATGAGATCATTGATGCCCCCACTTTAGTAGGCCATGACCCAATTATCTGCTCCTCATCATAAGAAGAGAAAGCGGAGGAGAAGATCTGAGTATCATATATTGACCATGGCCACTGTCCACACCATCACACACTATCCCATTCATAGGAAAAGGAACATGGCTACACCATTCATTAGCTGCACCAACTCTGACCACACATTTGATCACACTCTCCTAGACGACGGTGCTTCGATTGACATCATACCCTTCTTGCTGATACAATCTCTTCACTTATGGGCTCTCGAAAAGACCAGGATGATCATTCAGTTTGCTGATGGATCTATCAAGAGGCTGAAGGGTATCCTTGAAAATGTCGTCATTTCGATTCAGGGCACGAGCTACCATGTAGATTTTATCATATTTCCCATGGAGACCTCCACTGGGAGCACTCTCCAATCATCCTGGGATGACCTTTCCTCACCTCTACGAGGGGCATTATTGATTATGGATCAGGAGAGATTCGCTTCCATCCTGTTGACGAGAGCGAGGTGATCATCTCTGCACCCACTGCTAACGAGAGACATGCGCTTGATGTGACTTCACTGATCTTAGCTGACCTCGAGGACCAAGACCTTAACGAGACTATCTGCTCCTAATCATAAGAAGCGAAAGCAGAGGAGCAAAGATGAGCATCATATATTGACCATGGCCACTGCCCACACCATCACACATTGTCCCATTCCTAGGAAAAAGGAACATAGCTGCACCATTCATTAGTTGCACCATCTCTGACCACACATGTGATCACACTCTCCTGGACGGTGGTGCTTCGATTAGCATCATACCCTTCTCACTGGTACATTCTCTTCACTTAGGGCCTCTCAAAAAGACCAGGATGATCATTCAGTTTGCTAATGGATCTATCAAGAGGCCGAAGGGTATCCTTGAAAACGCTATTATTTCGATTCAGGGCATGAGCTACCATGTAGATTTTATCGTATTGACCATGGAGACTTCCATTGGGAGAACTCTCCAATCATCCTGGGACGACCTTTCCTCACCTCTGCGAGGGTCGTTATTGATTATGGATCAGGAGAGATTTGCTTCCGTCCAGTTTACAAGAGTGAGGTGATCATCATGCACCCACTGCTTACGAGAGACCTGCACCTGATGTGACTTCATCGATCTTAGATGATCCTGAGGACCATGACCTTGACACGATTATTAGAGATTTTTGCTATATGTTGGATCCACTGAGACTCGAGAATTCCTCCCCATGGATGAAGACTCGAAAAGCATGGACCTCGGAGTTCCTTCTTTTGGTGTGTGGCGATGTGTTGATGACATCCGCAGGATATACACGATTGATTCCCTAGAGCGGAGGGTAGATTCAGAGACTAGAAAGGATGGACACGACTTGACTTCTTTCACTGATGACTGCGCTCCTGTTCATTTAGATTTAGATAAGACTGAAAAGGCCGAATTTGATCTTGTTGATTTTATCCATATATTAGGGCCTTTTGATGAGAAGGATGATCCATTTGAGACTGTAGAGGATGAACATGATTCGACTACTTCCAGTGATGAGTTTGTTCCTTTTGGTTTTGACCTAGATGAGAGCTCGCATGATGACATTGATTACACTTCTTCCGATGATGATTTCGTCCTTTTCATGATGATATCTACGAGACACCCAAGGCCAGACCTAGACATACTACTTCTACTGACCCGTCCGTGCCTTCCCACTCTAGGACCACTAAGGACCTTCACCTTGTCGACCCTGATTGGTTTATGTCAGTTGAGGACCCCGATGTCGACTTACACCATATCAGATCTATTGCTCAGTGGTCTCGCAAGAAGGTTCGCTTTTGACCTTCTTGATCCTCTGTATATCTACTCTATTGTGTAAACACTTTCATGTATCTCTATTCATCTCCTGCATTACTCATCCACCCATTCTCATGTGTGCCTTGCTTAAGATGTACTTTGTCCTAAGTATGGGGGGGGGGGTGGACGAGCCGAGTGTTCGTTCGTTCTGTTTCATCACTCCTGTTGTTACCTATACTTAGGGCTTCTTTTACCCTATGTATAGGGGAAGTGGTGTGTACATCCTCTTCTATCTTCTTGCATCTTCTGATCTCTTTTCTTCTTTTCATTCTCTATTTTCTTTTTCTACTGAAAAGGTGTCACCCCTTTATGTAAGTCTTCTATACTTAGGACGTACTTTTTCCTAAGTATAGGGTAGTGTGCACCTCGAGTTCTTTCATTCTTTGATCCTCTCCAATGTCTCCTCTTCTTGTCTATACTTAGAGATATCTTACCTTAAGTATAGGGGGAAACAATCTGAGTATGATCTGTTCATTCCCACCGTTGACCCTCCCTGCTTTGTATACAGTATGCTATACTTAAGATTAGTTGATCCTAAGTATAGGGGGGACGGTCAACTTCTTATTCGTTCATTCATTTCTTCGTTCGTTTATTCTTTAGACTTTTCTATTATCAGTAGGAGTTATGTCTTCTCTTTCTCTCTGATCTATGAGGGCATAGCTCAAGCTAAGTATAGGGGGGTCATATATACTGCGTATATACTTTAGCCACAACTCATACTTTCGTATTTTTATTAATAATTATGGCTAAAAATACTATTAAATTCATTAAAACACTTAATAAAAAGATGTTGACTATTCCTCAAATTCTTTTTGTATTTACTGATTAATAAATGAGGTAAAAATATTTTTTGCAAAATGTTTGAAAAATAGTTTGAAAATTTCTTTGAAAAATCTTTTGAAAACTATTTGGAAAACATTTTGTTCAATATTTTCAACCTTTGTAAAAATTGTTTTGTTTGTAAAATTTATTTTATTTTTTTGAAATAAAAGTGATTGAAAAACAAATTGCAAATGGTTTGAAAAATGGTTGCAAAAGTATTTTGAAAAATCTATAGATATTGATTGAAAAACCTTTGGAAAATGATTTTCAAATGTGTGTATATTTTTGTAAAAATTCTTTTCAAAAATTATTTTGAACTATAGTTTTCAAAAATTGTTTTAAAAACCTTTTTCAAATAAGTTTGAGGAATAATTACATCACAATGAATTCTTTATTTAATTATATATATCTATAAAATTGACCACTTACCCCTTTTAAATTCTTAAAATCTAATTCTTGTAAATATAAGATGCATCCCCGTATAATATTTTTATCCAAACTCTTTTGTTTACAAAAATCACAAACATTTGCAAAATTAAAATACCAAAAACATTTGCAAAATCTTTCTGAAAAATATATAAAATTCATATGCATCATCCTTTTTCAAAAATCCATAAAAAGTTCAAAATCTTGAAAATGGCATCACAAAAATATTTTTGCATTCTGCATAGCATTTGCAATTAACATTTTTTGGATTTAGTGTGATAATTGAACAAGTCTAAGTAAAATCCGAAAAATGGAGCTTGGTTGGATGTTAAATATACATAATAACAGGAACTTTATAGGAGCTGGAATTGAGGTACTTCAGGTCTAGTTGACTTAATTCTTTGAGAATTGCGAGACTTGGTTCAATGGATTATTGACTGCCTAAGTAGAGTATTTCGGAGCACACACATGACTCTTGTTGATAATGACCTAACTTGGACACCTGCACCTTTCACTTGGCTCAACTCAGTTGGAATGGTGAGGGGATTGGATTTGCCGGTATGAGACGCACACGAGTGGAAACATTTGTCCTCCTCTAGGAAGGGAAGTGCACCCCAACCGTCCAGTGATGAATTTTGAAGATAGAAGAGCATGGTTTTCAATAAAGCTTCAAAAGAGGGATAGTGTACTGGCTCAAGAGGAAAAACTCCCTATGTAAATGCTGCTGTATATAGTATGTGTATATATTTGTATAGTCAATAAGCAATCTTGAGCTTCAAAGTCAAAACATGTGAGCCTGCAGTTGGATGACTTGACTACACTGGTCTTGCATCTTAGGATAGGTAGCTACACTGGCTACCATCCATTCTTCTTTTGTGAAGACAAGTATGATAATTAAACTTCATCCAATTTCTTTCTTTTTCTTTTCTTTTGTTTTTATTTTCTGCACTTATTGCATAAGTGCTTGCTAGGGACTAGCCATGCAAGTATAGGGGGTGATGAATCTCCATTTCATCACCTTTATTCTATCATTTTGACCTTAAAAACCCTAGTAAATGCATGTAAAAATTCTTAATTCATGCATTTTAACGTTCATGCAGTGTGGTGTAAATAGTGTATAAAATACTA